>APFE030645466.1:0-20650 GCA_000404065.3 Pinus taeda
GAAAAACTGCTAAAAATAGTAAGTTGTGCTACAATTAAGGAAACTGAAAATGCTGAAAGAGACAATTGTGGGGGTCCAAATGGGATAGGTGGGTGGCCACCAACATCCACCTGGATCAGTAGTAAACATGTTTAAAACATTCCCATGTCTTGCAGTAATGAAACAAATGAAATTTTCAGCTGTTCATGATCCATTCAAGCATAGCATAATTATTTCCTTTTATTGTTTAACACATTAAAACGAATTTGTTCTGCAAAATAAATCAACCACATCTGCAAAAGAAGTTGATGAAGCAGTTCACCCCTCTTGGGCTACGTCTGCTGGGTCCAAGGCTCCCAAATGGGTCAGTCCTCGTTTTAATTAAATGCTCAAAATGAATTTACAGCTGAATAGAAGTCTCTACAGGTGAAATAGATTGTAAAATCGGATTTAGAACACATGAATCCTTCAGGATTGACTGTTGGTTCACCTCCAATGGATACCTGCAACCTGAAACAGTTCTCACAATATTGGGCCCTCATGGCTCCTAGAACTTTCACGGCTCCAAAACCTATGCAAATGACCTCTGATGGCTAAAAGCCCTGTGCCAATGGCTTCAGAACGTCCAAAATAGCCAAAATCAACAAAAAAATTCGTCCAAAACCACCTTTCCTAGCCAAAGTATGGCCATTTAATGATAACTGCCAGTTTCCCCTAAAAGAACTCCAACTAACTTTAGTGGAGGCCAGTTAGCTCCGCCAAATCTTGGCATCCACCAAATTTGGCACCACCGCCAACAATCCCACCAACTTTGCCTTAACCGTCGGCTAAACTTTCGCATGTTACCACGTATATTGGCTCGACGGTTATCCTTGGATTACGTTGGTGGTTAGGGTGGAGCCCACGGTTTCAGGGCTTGGTCATATGGAATGGGGGGCTGGCCCCCTTCTTTTCCCGCCCATGCAGAAATTTAAACATTAAATATTGATTGTTTCCATTGACTTTCAATTTAGGTGGCTGTGGCATATTGGTAATGTGTTAATGTTGTGAACAATAGGTCAGGGGTTCAATCCACAACCCCACCAAAAATTTTAACATATGCGCCCATACGCCAGCTTGGGCCACGTGGCAGCCTCCAGGATTGCCATGTGGCGGCTTCTGATTGGCCCTTCAAAAAGGAATATTCGATGGAATATTTCGTGGAATATTCTTTTTTTAATTTTTTTTTTTAAATTCAAAAATTAAGGGTCATTGGGCGATTTTGTTTTTGACGTAACTTTCACATACGGCGACCATTTTTCGAACCGTTTGTGGCGTCGGAATTGGGAGGACGAGCTCTATCCGGTCATTCAGGTTCAAGCCAATTCTAAGAACTTTAAATTTTGAGCATTTTACGACACTTGGGACATGAGCCCCTGATCACCCTTTATTATATTGATACATGAAACCATGTCTTTGGTGGACAAAGCAAGATCCTACTTCATGTCTATTTTTTCTAGTTGGTTTATTATGGTTGTTGACTCATGTGGTTTATCTAGGGGATTGGTGGCATTATGGGACCAAAATTGGGTGCAATTAAATGCCTTTAAATGTTTTGTAGGAATTCTGTTTACTGGTTTGGTCAAGGGTATTCCTAGTCCAGTACATTTTCTCAATATATATACCCCTTACCAAGACAGACAAGCTTTCTAGGATAGACTAGACGTGTGTGGGATTCTCAAGATTGGTTAGATGATCATTGTTGGGGATATTAATGCCACTATTTTAGGTGAGGAGTGTTGGGGCTCGAAATGTCAAGTTGATCCTTTAGGTAGTTACCTTCGGGACCTCTTCATTGGTAGTAATATGGTGGATGTTCGCCCTTTTCCCCTAGTTCCGACATGGGTGGTTCTAACATGGGTGAATCACAGATCAGGTTCATAACGTATTAGGAAGAGGCTAGATATCTTTTCTATCCATGAAATTTTATTTGAGCCTATGGGGAATGTGAGATCATGGGTCTTGCATGAAAAGATATCTGATCACTCTATGATCCTAGTTCAATGGCATGGAGAATTGGGGTGGAAAGGACTTTCTTTTAAATTCAATAGAATTTGGCTTGAGGACAAAGACTTTAAAAAGTTGGTTACAAAGTCCTAGAATTCCCTGGAAACTTAGATTGATGATTCAGCGATGAGCTTTATTTTGGTAAAATTAAGGAGATTAAAGAGTAAGGTTCGGATTTGGGAGAGATTTATAAAGCGCAAAATGAAGGAGGATTTAGTGAGGATTGAGGCAAAGATGGCATGCTTGGCAGTTAAAATGGACCCTGGAGCTCCATGTCCTCTACATATTTCACACATGCAAGAGTTGGAAAGCGATAAAAGGCATATTCTAAACATTTAGGAGGAAAATTGGCATCTCAAAAGCCAGGAACTTTGCATTAAGGAAGGGGATCAAAATATGTGTTTCTTCCAACATTATGCTTCTCTAAAGAGGAATGGGAATTCTAATTGGGAGATATAATTTGCTTCAGGTGATAGAGTCTATAATACCATGTACATTTAGAGGGAGGCAGTTATCTATTCTGAGAGTTTGTTCGATGCTCATTCAGGGGTGGACATTCACGATCAGCTTTGGGGGTTATAGGCTTTCCCAGATATGTTCTCAGGAGAACTAAATGATGAAGTGGGTGGGTCGGTTTCCATTGAAGAGGTCTTTGTGGTACTTAAATCTTTTGTGAAGGATAAATGTCTCGGCCCTAATGGTTGGACAATTCAACTATTCTTGTATTTTTCCTATGTCATGGGATTGGATCTTTTGAACATGGTAGAGGAATATCGCATCTCACGTAGGGTCTATGGGGAAATCAACTCCACTTTCATTGCTCTCATCCCAAAATATTCCCACCCAATTTCTTTCTCAAGTTTTTTCTGTATCTCCCTTTGCAATATTTCCTATAAGTTTATTTCTAAGATCATTGCCCATCATTTAATTGTATCCCTTTCAGCTCATATCTCCGTGGAGCAGTTCAATTATCTCCCCAACTGGCAGATTCAAAATGCATTTGCCATTTCACAGGAATGTATGCACTTGATTCCTACAAGGAATAAATATGCTTTGATTATGAAATTAGATCTCCATAAATCCTACGACTGCGTCGATTGGACTTTCCGCATATTGATTCTTACAAATATAGGGCTTTATGTGCTAAAAGTAGAATGGATTATGGCTTGTGTTGAATCTACAAACTTTGTTGTTATGATAAATGGTTCCCCTTCAAATTTATTTCGGGTTAGTAGAGGACTCTATCAAGGTTCTTCTTTATCCCCCTAACTATTCATTTTGGTTATGGATGGTCTGAGCTTGAATATTGGGGAGGCGTGTAGGCATGGGGTTTTCTGTAGGGTTTAGGTAACCCGTAGAGTCGCAGTCACACATTTATTTTTTTTTTATGATGTTTTAACCTTTGGGAAGGTATCCTAGGCATAGTGGAATGCATTACACTATTCTTTCTAGATACGGTATTGCTTCTGGATTATGTACCAATGGTAAAAAGTATGCTTTTATACATTACTTTGGAGATTTGGAAGAAATTGACAAAAATTCCAGAAATTTTGGGGTTACGATCTCACATTTGGAAGATGGTCTTTCATATCTGGGTTTTATATTGAAACCAAGTAATTACAACATTGTAGGTTAGCATTGGTTATTGCAAAAAAATTGAGAAGAGATTATCATTATGGTCACATCATTGGCTATCCTTGGGAGGAAGATATACACTTATCTAATCTATTCTTCAATAGATTTCCAAGTATTGGATGTACTTTTTCTTGCTCCCTTCAGAAATCACTCTTTGAATTAAAAATATCTTGTCACACTTTCTATGGTCTGGTACCAGGGGGGAGCATAAATTTCTTCTACTTGGCTTGGACACCTTTTCAATTGGCAAGGAGTATGGTGGATGGGGTCTATTGGACCTAAAGATTTTTGGGTGGGTGCTTTTAACCAAAATTTTGTGGAGAGTATTTTTTGGCAAAGTTTTTTGGTGGCAAATTATATTTGACAAATATTTGAAACACAAGATGTTATTGGACTGGTACAGGGTTTGAGAAACTAGTAAAGGGAAGAGGTCTTATATATGGAATAGGTTTATCAAGATCAATAAGTGGTTCATTGAGAATCTCCATTGGTACTTTGGTAGGGGGCACAAAATATTGATTCGTATGGATCCTATTTTGGGCATAAACAATCATCAATATCTTACAGCGGGTGTCATTGATGCTTTGCATGCAAAGGGACTTTTTTTTTTCTCGACCAGGTTATGTGTCTCGGTCCTCATATTCATCCTTATCCATCTTGGAAAGATGCGGTTGAGCTTGAATTGTTTGGGGAAAATGCAAAAACATGGAATCATTATATTGTTGATCTTAAGATGGTTGATCTATGTATGAAAAATGTGGAGATGTTTTGGCTTGGAGTTGCAACATGCAAAAAGGATTTGTGGTAGTTTCAAATAAATATAGATTTATCTCCCACAGGTACAAGCCTTTGATGGGAATATGTTGGTACAGAAAGTTATGGAGTTGAAATCTCCCAATAAAAATAATCGTTTTTGGATGGTTTGCATGGAGGAATAGAATGTTGACTTGGGATAATTTGCGTAAAATGGGCTTTCATGGTTTGGGTAGATGGAATTTCTACAATGAGGCCTTAGAGGATGTACATCACCTTTTTTCTCAAATGTCCTTTTACTTTGGTTGTTTGGCATTTGGTTCTGGATTTTTCCCAACTCCCATGTTTACAATCTTTCACATCTTTAGAAGTTATGTTTCTCTAGTGGTTCAAACAAAGAGGGAAATACAAATCACTTCCCATGTATCTTTCCTAGGAAATACAAGACATGTTTGAACATCCGGGCATGGATTACAGGCAATGAGAAGATTAAAAAGGACGAATTGCATCCCAGGTTTTGCAGACATTACACACAGGTTGATTTCCCAGTTAGTTTCTTTGACGGGGCATCACAAGGTGGAAAATGTGGATGTGGTTTGGTCTTAAGGATTAATCCACATTATAAGTTTCTATTGCACTAGCATGGCGGGTTGGGCATTAACACTGGGGTGGATCCCATGGCCCTCTGGGGTTTAATGTTCTTTTCTTGTACACATCTCCAAGAACGACTCTTTGTATATGGTGATTCCAAATCCATCATTGAAGGTGTCTCTGGAAACTACAAATTCATGCCTCCCAATATGGGAAATTGGATGGACCAAATTGAGCTCTTAAAACAAACTTTTGTGGCTATCCATTTCATGCATGTATACAGGAATTTTAATCAAGAGGTGGATAGGCTATCAAAGGAAGGTATATTGTATGCTCTTGGTATTATATTTTACAGGTTTAGATTGGATGATGCGGGGTTAGACGAGGGAGAAATTGAATTCAGTTAATTTTGTTCGTTGATCCACAAACATATATTTTCCTCGTGCTCCTTTTTTTGTTTATATTTTTTTTAGTTTTATTATTCTAGAGTCAAATTTTCTGTCATTTTGATCAAATCATTGTTTAGTTATTTTTTATAGACTAGTAATGTTTATGAGAATGTAGTTGTACACTTTTCTTTTGTTTTTGGTGCTTACCTTAACATCATAGTATTTAAACTATATGTAAACACAATGTTGCAACTTATGGAAAAAATTGATATATATACTAATATTTTCTCTCTAATAAAATTATCCATTGTTGTTGTTGTATCTCTTCCTCAAAAAAAAGGTAAAATAACATACATAAAAATTAGTTCTTTTAATCATCTTTGCAAAGCATAATGGTACCATCAAACAAGAAATTAGGTGGGATGTGTAAAGAATATAAGCAAATTTCTAAATGGTTTAAAGTAACATACCTTCTTCTCCTTCGTAAAAAATTAAAAGTTTTTCAACTGATTTATATCCTTTGTTTTAGATATCATTTTGGGATTGAGCCGATCTAGGATGGGTGACCTCCCGGGAAGTCTTGGTTACCGGGTGCAAGCCCTGGAAGTGTTGCTTGACGCTATGTGATTCATTTCATTAGTTGCAATCCCACTTCTTCACCCCTGTGAGCATCACCTGATGCAATGAGTGCTAAGTGAACTATTCAAAAATCATGAGAAATTAGTTAGTTACGACTACCTCTCATGAAAATGGTCATACGTGAATGACTTACTTAACGCAGTTGAATCCCAAAATGATATCTAATATAATGCACTGCATAAAACCCCCATACTTAAATTCAAAAAGAGTGAAGGGATCTCTACTTGAATGGTTCATGAGGCACAATACTTGCTAAGGTTTTGCAAATGGGGTAGCAAGCTAAGTGGGCTTGATTGTGGGGAAAACTCCACAGTTAAGCGCGCTTGAGCCAGAGGAGATCTGGGATGGGTGACCTCCTGGGAAGTCCTGGTTACCGGGTGCAAGCCCCGGAAGTGATGATTGATGCTATGTGATTCGTTCTCCACATTTCACTAGTTTCAATCCCACTTCTTCACCCCTGTGAGCATCACCCGATGCAATGAGTGCTAAGTGAACTATTCAAAAATCATGAGAAATTAGTCAGTTACGACTACCTCTCATGGAAATGGTCATACGTGAATGACTTACTTAACGCAGTTGAATCCCAAAAATGATATCTAATATAATGCACTACGTAAAACCCCCTAATACTTAAATTCAAAAAGAGTGAAGGGATCTCTACTTGAATGGTTCATGAGGCACAATACTTGTTAAGGTTTTGCAAATGGGGTAGAAATCTAAGTGGGCTTGATTGTGGGGAAATCTCCATAGTTAAGCGTGCTTGAGCCAGAGGCGATCTGGGATGGGTGACCTCCCGGGAAGTCCTGGTTACTGGGTGCAAGCCCCGAAAGTGATGATTGACGCTATGTGATTCATTTCACTAGTTTCAATCCCACTTCTTCACCCCTGTGAGCGCCACCCAATGCAATGAGTGCTAAGTGAACTATTCAAAAATCATGAGAAATTAGTCATTTATGACTACCTCTCATGAAAATGGTCATACGTGAATGACTTACTTAATGCAGTTGAATCCCAAAATGATATCTAATATAATGCACTGCGTAAAACCCCCTAATACTTAAATTCAAAAAGAGTGAAGGGATCTCTACTTGAATGGTTCATGGGGCACAATACTTGCTAAGGTTTTGCAAATGGGGTAGCAAGCTAAGTGGACTTGATTGTGGGGAAAACTCCACAGTTAAGCGCACTTGAGCCAGAGGCGATTTGAGATGGGTGACCTCCCGGGAAGCTTGGTTACCAGGTACAAGCCCCAGAAGTGATGATTGACGCTATGTGATTCATTTCACTAGTTTCCCACTTCTTCACCCCTATGAGCATCACCCGATGCAATGAGTGCTAAGTGAACTATTCAAAATCATGAGAAATTAGTCAGTTATGACTACCTCTCATGAAAATGGTCATACGTGAATGCCTTACTTAACGCAGTTGAATCCCAAAATGATATCTAATATAATGCATTGTGTAAAACCCCCTAATACTTAAATTCAAAAAGAGTGAAGGGATCTCTACTTGAATGGTTCATGAGGCACAATACTTGCTAAGGTTTTGCAAATGGGGTAGCAAGCTAAGTGGGCTTTATTATGGGGAAAACTCCATAGTTAAGCATGCTTGAGCCATAGGCAATCTGGGATGGGTGACCTCCCGAGAAGTCCTGGTTACCGGGTGCAAGCCCCAGAAGTGATGATTGACACTATGTGATTTATTTCACTAGTTTCAATCCCACTTCTTCACCCCTGTGAGCATCACCCGATGCAATGAGTGCTAAGTGAACTATTCAAAAATCATGAGAAATTAGTCAGTTACGACTACCTCTCATGAAAATGGTCATATGTGAATGACTTACTTAACACAGTTGAATCCCAAAATGATATCTGATATAATGCACTACGTAAAACCCCCTAATACTTAAATCCTTTGTTTTGTTTTTGTTTTCTGCTTTTATTTGTTTATTTGTTTATTTTTATATGTTTTACTTAATACGTTGTTAAATGTCTAGACATAATGTACATTATTTTTGTTTAAAGAATTGCATTCTGAGTTAACGATGGTTAATATGTTCCCCACAGTCTTTCAATAAATTATTTTTATTATTATGTTTAAATAACTACTATATAGTTTGTACTTCTATTTGCCAAAAAAAACATAGTGATAAATTTTGGAAAATAATAATATAAATTATATTATTATATTCTTTTTCTTTAAATACAATCTGTATTATGTTAAACTTTAAATTAAAATAATGATAATTATAAATTTAAGATAAAGAATTATATATAAATTAATTTAATGGAGACGTAAGATTATTATTATAATCTTATGAATGAGTATGATAATAATTTTTAATGTAATTAACCTTAATTAATAACATGTAATTAATAATTTAATTTATCTTTGTGTTATTGAGCTGCTGCGGGAGCGCCCAGCGACTGTCCCTGTGCCTAAAGCCGTTGCCTCGGCCCTGAGAACATTTCCGCGCGACGTTGCTCCTGTTCCTCATCGACGATCCGGACTCTGCTCCCCTGATCGTTTTGTTCTGAGCTTATCCGGGGGCTATGCCCGTTGTTCTTGGGTGAGCTCGATTGGATCGAGCTAAAGTTTCTCCAATGGAGCCTCCTTCGCCCCCTCTCTCTGAAGCTGAGGCTTTTGTTAATCTGCTGAGCTCTCTTCCTAAAAAGAAAATGTCCGAGGCTGCGAAATTTGTAAAATGCTTGGATGACATCTCTGAGATCTCGCTTCCTCCCAAGAAGTCGATCCAGGTTGCTCTCTCTCTTGCTGAGCGTGCTTTGGTTGGGCAGTTCACTAGGCTCTGTCCCTCCCCCAAATCTACAGAGAGCTGGGTCGCAAGGAACTGGGCGCCGCTCATTAAAAGTAGAGTTACTTTGTATTTTCTGGGGAAGGGTTTCTTCCTGTTTGAATTTGCTGAAAAAGAAGATAAGGAGCTGATATTTCGCAATGGCCCCTATTTCATGGGCCCTCAAGGGTTGTATCTTAACAAGTGGACGCCTGATTTCGATCCAGCAATTGACGTTCCCTCAGCCATCCATGTGTGGGTTCGTTTGCCCAATCTGCCAATGCATTGCTAAAATTGGGAATCCCTCATGCACATCGAAAATACCTTAGGTAAATTCATCGACCGTGCCAACAGCAAAGATCAATTAGATTGCGCTAGAATCTATGTTGAAGTTGACCTAAAGGTCGGTATTCCTGAGGCAATAAATATTAGGGTGGGAAGCTAGTCACATGTTCAAAAACTGGATTATGAGCAGCTTCTGTTTAAGTGTAGGAAATGCCATGTCTACGGCCATTTTGCTAGAGGCTGTCCGAAAAATAGTGAAGCAGAGAAAGGTAAGGAGGAAGGATGGACTCAGGTTAAAAGATCCAAAAACAAAGCACCAAGATCTGGCAACAACAATGCCAAAGTCCCACAGACTGGCTCTGGGCTCCAAACCCCTCACATGGAAGAACAAGGAAATAAATTTATTCAATTAAGTTCAGCAACAGAGGATTCTCAAGTAGTAGAGATACAGAATGAAGGACCATCTCACAATGAGCCCTTGCTAGAGCCAAAGCAAGTCGAAAACAATGCAGTCAGAACGGAAGAGATACCCTCAGAAGAAGTTGAGGAAGTGCAAAGCTCAAAGGATTCAGAAGAAGGAGAAATAGCAGGTTCACAATCTTCGACGAGACAATCAATGAGAGGCCGAAAATCTGCCCGAGAAAAGAGAGAGCAAGAGACATACAAAGACAAAGTGCAAGGAAGCCAGCCTACCCTCAAGAAACTTTTGGCTAAAACACCGAAGATGACTAGAAATCAGATCCAGAGCTCCAAAGGAGCTCTCCACTCCAAAAGCAAGTAATGAAGATCATCTCCTAGAACTGTAGGGGTATGGGGAGCAAAATAAAATAAGAAGCCATCAAAAGTCTGACAAGATCTGATTCTCCTGACATACTCCTCATCCAGGAGACTAAAATGGAGGATAAGGCCTTCCTCCACATAGGCAAAAATTTATGGAAAAGAAGTCAAGGACAAGCAGTCTCAGCCTGGGGTGCCTTAGGAGGCTTGGGCACTCTATGGAACACAAACAAATTCTCAAAGGTTCTAGAGGTCGAAAACTCTCACTGGTTGTTCACAAAGCTGAAACATGTGGACTCAGATGAGACCCTCTGCCTTATTAATGTGTATGCTCCAGTTAGCGTTGGAGAGAAAAAGATCTGCTGGGAATCCATTAGAGGATTGGCAGATTCTGAAGACCTGGTAAACATCATCATTACCGGAGATCTTAATCTCACCTTATCCTTGGCTGAAAAACGCGGAGGAAGCATAGTAAGGGACCCGGCGCGCGAATGGGTGGAGGATCTACTTCAGGATTGGGATATGATCAACATCAAACCCTCATCGGGCAATTACACCTGGTCCAACAGAAGGCTCGGCTCGGGTCACATTGCTGCAAGGTTAGACAGATTTTTTGTTCAAAGTTCTTTTCTTCTTCTTGGTTTAGAATCTAGAATGCATATTCTCCCTTGCAACGTATCTGATAACAGACCCATCAAACTTGATCTCGTGGCCCATATGGATCAAGGCCCTATTCCTTTTAAATTTAGCCCCATTTGGGTCAAGGAGTAGACCTTTATGCAACTAGTAAAAAACACATGGAAGCAGCTTGTCAACGGCTCTGCCTTCTTCGTTTGGGAAGAAAAGCTTAGGAGAGTGAAAGCTGCATTGAAAACTTGGGTTAAATCCCTTCCCAATCCAGCAGTGGAAAGGAAAAAGATTCAAGAATGCCTCGAGAACCACCATTTGAATGCGGAAAATGAAGTGATCACAAAAGAAGTCCTTGATAAAGAGGCTGAGCTCCAGCAAAAGCTACTAAAAGCAAGCTTGGCCGAGGAAGAGTATTGGAGGGTCAAATCTCGTAGGCTTTGGCTCAAGGCAGGAGATAGGAACTCTGCTTTCTTTCACAAGAAATCCCAAGCTCGAAAAAATTTCAACTCCATCTCTGAAATCAAGGAAGAGAACAACACCCACAAAGATATCCAAAGCATAAAAAATGTTGCCTTCCTTCATTTCAAAAGTTTGTATAGTGAAAAAGAGGGCCAGGGGCAGACCTCATCCTTAGTAAATGAGGTACCCACTCTGATCTCGTCCAGAAAGAACCAATTCTTGGAAGCAGAAGTCACTAATGATGACATTAAATCCGCTCTATTCGCCATGGAGCCTGACAAGGCTCCGGGCCCAGATGGATTCACTGCCAGATTCTTACAGACTTGCTGGCAGATTGTGGAAAAAGATTTAGGCAGAATGGTCCGAAAATCTCAAGCTTGTCAGAAAATAGGAGGAAGTACCCACTCGGATTTCTTAGCCCTTATCCCTAAGGAAAAAGGAGCCAACACTTTCTCCAGATTTCGCCCTATCTCCCTTTGTAACATAGGTTACAAACTGATAACAAAAGTGATTGCCAACAGGTTGAAAACTATTCTTCCTTCCATTATTCCAGAGAATCAGGGAGGTTTCATTCAGGGAAGACAGATAGTGGACAACTTTATCTTGGTCCAAGCGGCAATCCACTCAAGCTTGACCCGGAAAGAGAAAGGTATGGTTGTCAAACTGGACCTAGAAAGCGCCTTTGATAGGGTAAGGCACAGATTTCTGCTTGATGTCTTGCACAAATTTGGTTTTGGCCCCAAATTCATCACCTGGATCAAGGCATGTATCAGTGAGCCTTGGACCGCCCCTTTGGTGAATGGGAGGGCCACTGACTTTTTCAAAGCCTCCAGAGGGTTGAGGCAAGGGTTCCCTCTATCACCCTTGCTCTTCGTCCTCCAAGCCTCCGTCCTCAGTTTCCTTTTGAATAAAAAGCAAGAAGATCAAGAAATAATGGGAATAAGCATTGTAAGAGGCGTCAAAAGCATAAACCATGCACTGTTCGCGGATGACACTCTTCTCCTGGGCGCTGCCTCCCTTCCTTTGGCTAAAAAATTCAAAGAAGTGTTGGATGTCTATTGTGAAGACTCAGGAAGTAACCTCAATAAAGGCAAATGTCACATTTTCTACTGGAATATAAAGACCAGAATGATCCAAGCCATTTCTAACTGTTTTGGTTTTGCAGCCTCCTCTGCTTGGTCATCCTTCAAAGATCTGAGTCTCCCTGTCTTCCAAAAAATAGCCCTCAGTAAAGACTGGTTGCCTCTGCTGGAAAAAATCAAGTCTAAAATTTGTTCCTTGGGATACAACTGGCTCAACCTAGCAGGTAAGACTGTGCTAATAAAAGTTCTAAATAGCTTTCCCATCTATCAGGCTGTAGTGATGATGGCTCCTCTTGGCATCACAAGGAAAATTAAGGAGTATATCAGATTTTTTTTTTGGAAAGGTGGGAAATCTAATGAGAAGAGAATTCCATTAGTAAGCTGGGACACAATCTCCTTGCCCAGAATGGAAGGGGGATTGCAATTCAAGAATATCTACAAGCAAAATATTGCTTTGGGCGCAAAGCTGTTATGGAGGATAATCGCTCCAAATCCGGGTTGGGCTCAGCTTGTGTTATGGAAAAAGTACTTCCGTGGGCAGAGAGTCCGCTTCCTAGACAATCCTATCACCACCTCTGGAACTATGATTCATAAAATGTGTGACAGAGCCTCTGCCTTAATCAAACAGCACATGCACTGGATCCCTAGAAATGGGAAGCATATTAACATCTGGGAGGACCGCATTATGGGCAGCGACCCCATCGCTGATGATCGTTCTCTGATACTGTTAAAAGACTGGATGGATAGAGCTGGCATCAAAACGTTGTGGGACTTATCTCAATGGGAAAACAACAACTGGCAGAGCTGGGGAAATCTTGAGGTGCCATCGCATCTGTCCAAACAATACACCAACCTCCTTACCCACTTAAAAGGCAAAGCTCCATTAAATATCAACAAAGCAGATGCACCGAGATGGGGAACGATTCTGGGTAAGTATACAGTCTCGCAGGGCTACAAACAGCTCACTCAGCATCTGAACGTGCCGCCTAATCCGAGGCCTTGGCAGGGGATCTGGTCCCATTCAACGATCCCCAAGATAGACATCTTTTACTGGCTTCTTTGCCATCACAGGATATTGACTGAAGACAGACTTCGCAAAAGAGGCGTTAACGGTCCCTCACGTTGCTCGCTGTGTGAAGACCATGAAGAAACATCCGCTCATTTGATGCTCTCCTGCAAATTCGCAGTTGCTCTTTGGAAGGAGGCGTTAAGTCCCCTGAACTCTGACTTCACTCCTCCTAATCATTGCTCAGACTTGTTTGCAAATTGGAAGCGCATGTATCCTGGTGGCACTCAGAACCTTCATATCAAAACCGCATGGCTCGCCCTTCCTAAAATTACCTGCTGGCACATTTGGTTGGAACGAAACCAAAGGATTTTTAATGATAAAAAGAGCGATCCTAAAATAATCTAGATTAAAATCAAAAGTCACCTGAAGGCCTGTGTGGGAGATTAGTTAGACAGGGAAGATCTTAGCGATCAAGACACAGCTTGGGGAGATTCTCTGGGCCTCCAGTTCCTTGACAAAGTCAGGCTTCCTCCTCCCCTAAAGCATTGGCAAAGCCACCTCAAGACTGAAGAACTCATTGACTTATGCAAAAAGAAGGCAAGAAAAACTCTTTTCTTTGACGGTGCCGCAAAAGGCAATCACAGTAGTTCTGGAGCAGGTGGTGTCATTAAAAATGCAGATGGCAGAATCGAATCTAGATATGCTTGGGGAGTGGGCTTCAACTCCAGCATTCAAGCTGAAGCCTTGGCTCTCCTCCAGGGACTCAAGCTGCTCATCTCTCTCGGCATCAAAGATGCAATTATTTTTGGGGACTCCCAGTCCATAATTAAGGCCATTGTGGATAATTCCTCTCCCTCATATTTAAGATTATCAAGACTCCTGAGCAGAATTAGAGTCCTGACAAACACTTTCCAGAACCTGGAGTTCCTTCATGTAAAGAGAGAAAACAATAAAGAAGCCGATGCTGAAGCCAACAAAGCGGTGCTTCTCCCCCATGGAGCGTTCCTAAGAGATGGAGACGAAGGCTGGGACCCCATCCCTTAATAGCCTATTTTAAATGTTTTACTGCCTTTTATTGAAGAAATTTGTTTGTATCAACAATTTAGGAAAGATAGATAAAACTACAAGAACTACAGCTAGTAAAAATCGCAGGCTCAATAGAGGGGAAGTCAATTGGATCCTGATGGAAGAGAAATATGATCTCTGTGTACCTCTTTGTAATCTGAATTATGGCTTTCCAGCCAAGAATTAATACATCAACCTACTCGTTTCTGTCAAAAAAAAAAACATGTAATTAACAATTTAATATTATTACATCCACATGGGGTAGCTCAAGCGGCAATGGCCGTGGAAATGAAGTCTCACCGAACCGGAAGTCTTGGGTTCAAATCTTGGGCTACCCTTCCCCCGTTGAGGGGTACTTAATGGACATGTAAATCGAAGAGTCCCGCTACAGCCTACAAAAAAAAATATTAAAGTTAGTTAATTGATTTATTTTTATAAAATAACAAAGCATAAAAGGGTTTGGTTTTATGTTTTAATTGGCCTCCTAAATGCATAATTAAATAGACTTGCATTAAATTTTTAATCTAGTATACTTTTTAGTAAGATAAAACATAGCGTCAACACTTCAATAAGAAGATAGAGTCAAAGATTACTTTACATATTTGTGGGAGTTTATTTCTTATGGGAAAAGAAAATATGATATCTTATAGCACTATGAAATGAAACAAACGTAATATGTAATTAAAAAAAAACTAAAAATAAATGGAATAAATGGAATAAATGTAGGTACTATGAAGTTTGTTGTATTGACTTTCAAAGTTACATGAACATTGAATGTTGTAAATACATTTAAATTGTTAGCATGCAGTGATCTTATTTATTTCCTATTCAGTATGATGAATGTAAAAGCACCTCCTCACTACTTTTTTATATAAAATTAAATTTTGAAATGCTAGTAACAAAATAATGTGTAAATATTATGAGAAAGTGTGGATAATCTAATTATATGTTAATATTGTGGTATTGAGAAAAAAAACATTATTTTATTTGCATGGGTATAATAGAATAAGAAAACAATGTTATACTCATGAAGGGTGAAAATTAGCCAATTCAAATAATATTCATATTTTTAATGAGAGATAATTAAGGATTGTATTTATGATATAGTTATTAATAATTATGTTTAAAACACACCTAGAAAATAATATTTAAGATGTTAAGCTATGTCTATTCAAGTTTTACACTATTAAATGTAATAGTAATCTAACAAAATTTTCTTCACAAGAAAGTTAGTAATCCAACAAAATTTTCTTCACAAGAAAGAAAAGTAAATAACGAATTATTACAATTAATAAGAGGAACTCAACATAGTTGAAAGTATCATATATTATGAAAGATTACTACACATATACTTTTGTTTTGATTGGCCTATGAGTTTGTAGTGTATTGCCTATCATTGTAGAGAAAACCGGAATCCAATGCATTTAACAATGAAAAAGACACTTGGACTCAATTTCTACACATGTACTTATTTAATATAAGTTATTATCTAATATAAGTTATAAGTATCTAATTAAATATTAATCATTTAAAAAAAAAAAAAATAACAAAAGATATTACATGAATGTCCATTATTGTAGTAGAAAAATCCTTTAAATACAATCATGAGTATTTCACAGCAATTAAAATATAATATTGCCAAGTGTTTAGATGATAGTTTAGAACATTTTCTTTTGTGATCTAAAACATAATAATTTTCAAATATTTATATAATGAAGAATTTATATAAGATAAATGTTTACATTATTACTATAATACAAAACAAGTTAACAAATGAATTTTAGTAAAATTTGGAGACAATTCATCCATAGCTCTACACTCATTATAAGTGAAATGTAAAAAGATAAAAGTAACATTTTATGGAAAATAAATTTTAAATTTCAATACATGTTTATAATAAGATAAGTCATTACACTAATTTTTCAATTTAAATGACATCTAAAAAAAATTGCATAGAAGAAAGACTCATACAAATAGACTACACTATTTCTTTTGAAAATTTTATAATCATCAATAACGATAATCCCATTGAAACAACAAATAGTTTGCATAAAAAAAAGATAAAAACCATAAAAATATCCATTTTGATAAATATCACCATAATATGCATTTTGACTAATATCACCATAGTAAAACATATGTTAAAGTTTAACCTACCAAAACTTTAAAATGACAACTCTATCTTCTAAAATCTATTTTTTCATGAAAAATTTCAAAATCATAAATTGACAACTCCATCTTCTAAAATGTATTTTTCATTAAAAAAAAAAAAGCTCAAAATCAAATTTTCAAAGATTTATTTTTGCTTTTAAATTATAATTTCACCTTTAATATATACTTCTTATTTACAATTTCATCACTTACACCAAAAATTGATGTCAATTAATGTATTTTTTATTTTTATTTATAATTATCGCAGGACTGGTGTATTAGCACATTATATCTATCTTTGAAGAAAATGATTAAGTAATATTACTATAAAACTCTTTTGTGAATGTAATGAAGAACACCACTTTTAAACATATTTTAAGTTTCAATACACCTACCGAATTTACACATAATGCTTATTTATTATATACATGAGAGTATGTTTTTTGATTAATATTAAGTTCATGTCATAAACAGTAAGTTTTATTATTCATGTATGAGTACAATGGAGCTGTTGGTTTTAGTTCAGTTTGTATAGGATTGTTCTTTACTCGATTTTTAAATATATCTATTTAATAAATATGGATAAAATATTTCTTTGTCGAAGCCTATATTAATATATGTTTCTACAATTATTATTTTAAATAAAGATAATAGTTTCAATGTAGCATAATTTTCACTTCTACTACTAATTAATTGATTAAAAATTGTGCAGAGTACAGAGAAAACTCTCTATAATGAAATCTTTCTACACAATGAAATCTCGCCACCCAATGAAACCTCTTCATGTAATGAAACTTTTATGTACAAAAATATTCGCAAAATGAAATCTCTCTCCACAAAGCTTTATGCTTAATACAAACTTTGCACACAAACCCTCCACCTATATTGTTGTCAATGTCTCTCTGCATAGTTCTTGTGCATCATCATCATCATCATCATCATCATCATCATCATCATCATTATTATTATTATTATTATTATATGTTATTGGTAATATTTTGATACTAAATAATCGATGTCTCCGTATTTTGAATATCATTAATTAATTGATTAAAGTTTGTATGGAGTGTGGAGAAAACTCCCAATAATGAAATCTCTCCACACAATGAGAGCTCTTTGGACAATGAAATATCTCCGTACAATGACATATCTCCCCAAAATAATCTTCGCACAATGAACTCTCTCAACACAAAACTCTTGGCACAATGAAATCTCTCTACATAATGGAATCTCCCCGAACAATGAAATTTGTCTGGATAAACATATCTGCAGAACTGAAACTCTCTCCACAAAGCTATCCCCACAATGCAAGCTTTTTGCACGAATCTCTCCACCTGTTTTATTGGAGGTCTTTCTTTGCATAGTTCTTGTGCATTATTATTTGTTAGGTGCCTATAATAACATTATTAATATATGTTATTGGTAATACTTTAATACTAAATAATCCATATTATTATATGTTATTGTTAATGATTTAATTAATACTTGATGAATACTTGATGACAGTTAAAATTAAGCTCATTTC
Source organism: Pinus taeda (assembly GCA_000404065.3). Lineage (NCBI taxonomy): Eukaryota > Viridiplantae > Streptophyta > Pinopsida > Pinales > Pinaceae > Pinus > Pinus taeda. The sequence goes on from APFE030645466.1 coordinate 17,807, forward strand.
AACAAAAATGAATTCTCCAAAATCAAAGCATAGGCAATTTTTTGGAGGGTGGTTCTAGCTGCTACAACACATGGTGACACAATGTTAGAACTCCAACTCTCTGTATGGATCTTGTCTCATGCAAAATAGGTCTAACTCTTCTAGTAGCATTTTTTCATTCATTTATTACTATAACTTCTTCACTTACCTTGCATTATAGATATAGTCCCTACCATTCACATCATTTGCGGAACACTTAACTAAGCCAACTTAGACTAAGTTTTTTTGATTGGGGATGAGAAGTATATAGATGCATAAGTAAAAATAATTTTTGGAGTCATAGTTTTCAGATTTGGTGTTTTTCCACTACAAGGAGCCCTAGATAGTACCCCGATGAAGTCACTTTAGGAACACAAACAGTTCCCCACTACTAGCCAGCTTGAATAGTACCACAGTGGAGTTTCTCTCTTCACCTCTCTCTGGAGGAAGCCTTTATCTTCTTTCACCTTTATTTTATTTTTTTTCATTTTTTACATTTTGTTCATAGAACTATGAATAGGAACTTATTTATTTAATGAGGTGAAAGAGGAATCTCAATGTATTAAGAGAAGAAGAGTTTTTCCCTTCAGAGAAGGATATTTATTTAAACCTTTGATACACTTGTAAAGGTTTTTGTCCCCTCCTTACTCTACTTGACTTAACTAAATAAGATTAAATGAAAACAAATGACTAATTAGAGTAGGCGGTACTAGTTATAGGTTCAAGCATCTTGATTCCATTATGGTTTTCTCTAGAAGGAATGTATTTCCATAAAATTACCATTGACTAAAACAATGCAAGACTTGTGCAATGAGAGAAAATAAATAGATAACCAAGTGTTGACAATAGCACAACTTCCTCGTGAAATTTACCATGCTTCATTCAGGAACCAAACCTGATTTTATGTGGAAGCTATCCCATGATTGAAAGAAAACAAACAAAATAAAAGAGTAGATCAAAAATTAAATAAAAGAAAACCAAACAAGTCAAAATAGAAAAGAGAAACAAACAACTACTCATACTCCTAACTTAATCAGAGAATGGCCAGACTCACATAAAGCTAAACTTCCAATGTAGCCACTTGCACATTAGCTTGCCTATGTAAGCGAGGGAATTCATATCAAGAAATCTATTAAAGAGTAAACATAAATAAGAAATATAATACAATACATACTACAACATTTGAAGTTTTAAAATACATGTAGGAAAGTATGAAAGAAGCGAGCATGGAAGACAATTTATGAATGAATTACGATGTTTAGACACATTGCGACATGAAGATATGCAAGAAAACACTTTCAAGTTGCAAAAAATGGTGAACATAAAGAAAGAAGAAAACTTTAATTTTGTAAATGTGCTAAGCAAGTATGACTCCTCCAATAGCTGAGAGATAGGATTGTGTAATGCAAATGGAGGATGGGAAATTTGTGAGAGAGATTGAATTTCAATGTGCACGATAGAGTGATGAGAAGCCTTGAGAGATACATCATTGTTCTATTAAGAATTGGAACTAATCTCAAGACTATGAGAACCTGACATAACCATCAACATAGGATAAAGTACCTTGATAGGTTGTGGAAGTTCTAAATGATTAAAAGGTAAATCATCAAAGACCGATGGATTAGAAAAATTAATAGTAGGAAAATCAAAATTGTGATCGGATGAATGAGTGAAATGATCATGACAACCATGATCAGAAAGTTCAAGATAAAAAACAAAGGTATCAACATGATCTAAGTAATCATATATAGGGCAATATGGAAAACAATAAATTTCACCCTCTAATTTTTCAGAATGCGGAGATGATATATTGGGGACATTTAAAAGAGAAGATTTTTCCTCTCCACATTCTAATGGAAAAATGACATTCCACGAGTTCTAAAAATGATCAAAAGTAATAATATCATAAAAAACAAAATTTTCACAAGATTCGATAAGAATGCAAGAATCACATAAAGTGTTAGGATAATTAGGGAGCGGTGTGGAAGGATAAAAATCAACCTTCATCGTAGATTCTTGTTCAGATGTGGCCTCCCACACATAGTCATCATAAATGATATCGCAAGTTTTTTGCGGAAAATCGACTCCATTTATAACTTTATCATCATGAACATGCATAGAAACATTCAAAATGATTGAACACAACAAATTGCAATCCAGAGGTTAAAAGGACCCAAAATGTGGAGGAAAAGGAGATAACACTTCATTGCAAACATAAAATTCATAGTCCACACTTGCACTAGAATTTTGAGTAGGTGGGGTGGGAGAAGATGGTGGTAAATCAATGGATGAATTCTCAAGTCTTCCCACCTCAATATGTAGAACTAGAGTTATTTTATTGGAAGGATACAAATATTCACTAGGAACAACAACTTGGTCGGTCGCAGATTTCGAAGCTCTAATACCGTAATGTTGGGAGAATTTCAAAAGATTCATATTCATGTGGATTCATAGAAATATGTGTAGGTTTTAGCCCTGTACAAAAATTACCTGCATACGAATTCTAAATCACAGGAAAAATAAAAATGCAAGAGCATAAAAAATAAAACACATATACACAGAGATTTCCCACTGGATCCCAAAACCGGGACTACTGGATTGATTTTTCATTATATTCCTTTCAATGTTACAATACATACTTATACATGCTGAAGCACCCAATACCATGGACCGAAAACCATTGCATCCAAAACCATGCACCGAAAACCATTGTGTCCAAAACCATGGACCGAAAACCATAGGTAGGTTCGCCCAACCTAATATAAGGTCCAAAAAAATTTTTCCTGGGGCGCTGCCCCGGACCCTGTAGAGGGGGGCTACCCACCC
>APFE030645466.1:23133-73650 GCA_000404065.3 Pinus taeda
TGCATCTTGCACATTTTTTAGAGTTTTTACAAAGTCTTTACATTGTTTTTGCAAGCCACACACACAGACAACTACCGTATGCATAGTAAGAATCTCCTCATAGAGATCTTGGATGGTCTCTCCATGTGTTGATACTTCATTAAGTATCACTATGTTCATTTCCTCCAAGTCAACCTATGTGGAAGCTACGTTCCAAGTTGTAGTTCCACCTCTTTGCTAGTAGCCTGCAAGTTCTTTGCATATTTCTTATTCCCAGCCATAAAAATTGACTGTTCGACCTTGCTGCACCTATGAAGGCCAATTTGGTTATAGAAATGGCTTTGAGATCAATATTTGTGTTGACCACAATTACCCTTTCTCTCATAAAAATACGAGATGTGATATAATCTGGAAAATGCTTCTTACGCACTTGTAAAATCTTCTTCTGGAGTTCATCGTATGACATGTTATACATTTCCATTAGTGGATCATCATCAAGAGGGAGAAAATCCCCTTCATTGCCTAGAGCTGACTCTTTTGTTGGAGGTGGTGGAGACTGAATAATGACCAGTTGTGTGTTAGGAATCATGTTGAAATCTTGAGTCTAGGGCTCTGGTTCTACCTCTATGTCATCGATCTCTACCAATTGTTGAATCTATTGAGGAAGATCCTAATCCTACATCTATCTGGCCTCCTCCCTTGTTGGTTTTCAGTTTTTTCTTGATCTTTAACTTGTTTCCATGTTGTCTCTTTTGCAATTAAGTGTTAGCTTCCTTGTTCTTCCTACTTTTGTTTCTATTCTGGTTCTTACATCTACTTTTCTTCCTGCAATCTCCTCTAATGCTCTTCCCTCTTCCTCCTTTATGTTCTTTGCATCTTTTCTTTCCTTTTCGCCTCAATTTATAAAGATACTTTTATATTAGATAGATCCACTTTCATCTCAGAGCTCCTTTCTCCCCCTAAACTATGAGAAACCTTTCTCTTTATTTTATCTTGGACAGTGTTGTTCACATTTTCTGGCACTGCTTGTGGAATTTATTTCTTCTATGGAGTGACCTATGAAGTTCCTACAAAACTAACAGGCTCGCGGGTCTTGGAAGAATTATAGCAACTCTTTCATGGATCCTCCTCCTGCCAATTAAATGTCTTACTGAGCCCCTGAAAGCGATTTCTCACATAATGGTTCTTATAAATACCATGGGGATCATACATATTAAAGTCTTCAATATCAAATGCAAATTTCCCTATTGCCTTTCCTTCAATATCCATCATTTTTAGGTTTTTTATCTCGTAGAATCCAAGTTACATAGAAAGAGTTGGTCATGGTGCTTTATTTTTCCTAGACGAAGCGTCTGATAACCCTATGGCAAGATGATATGACACTTCTTGCATGACAATATTGTGAGTGGCATACCTTGGAAAAGTGTGCAACAACTTCTCTTCATCGAACACTCTAAGGAATGTGTCATCGACTGAAGAAAACTAATATGTGATCTCTGATATTGCCTCTATTTTTGTAAGTGACATGAAAGGTGGTTATTTCACAAATATCATCCCATATAATGGGATGACGAAGTGGTAAGTTTACTTCTCCATAACCCCTCAATGGCTGCAATCTGAAAGAATCTTGTAGTGGATGTGCATGCTAGGATCTTGAGGTGACCAAGCCTAGTTCAAACCATGGAACGTGTTATGTGTACATATTTCATCCAGTAAATATGCATGCATATAAAATCTCTCTTTGCCGCCATTGGGAGGATTTACGGTGGTACTTACATGTATCCTTAACGGTTGAGCCAAAAAATCTGACTAGTTGAGTAGCTTTCCATTGTTCACATCCTACCTCAAAAGGATTCCCAACTTTTCCAGAAATGTCTTTGTTCTCTTACGACCGTGGATTCTACCACTAAGATGATCAGCATTTGATAGGCCTTCCTCGGACACATGTCTTATATGTTTTGGAGGGTTTCTGTTGAAATTTTGATGGCTCATTCACCTATCTCTTAACAACATCCCTCATGACCACATAGATGTTCGTGGCATAGAAGAGTTAATCCATGTGCACTTTTGGCTCAGTAAAATGCTACATATCTCACTAATCTACTACAAGAAAAGTAGCAAGCCTCCATCCACTGGAACTACTCAAACTCATGGTCTTCACATCAATATGTGAGATAATCCTACTAATGACATTTGCACATGGGAAGGCTAGATATATGCATGTAAACTTGTGTAGCCTTGATCTCTGGAGATTAATATATACTTTTCGTTCGTCTAGATCTCTTGTGACATCCTTTCTTAAAAAATGTTCATTTACTTTCTACCATGTAAGGTCTGAGTCCTTTTCTACTTATAGTTAAGTTTCTGAGTACATTGGCAAGTTTACTGGTTTTCTCTCAACTACTTCCCTCGTACTTCTCTAAGTGGTATCTTTTCAAGAAATTCTCTTAGGTTCCATGGTAAGAGTTGTGGAGGAATATAGGGCAAGAAAACATTAATGAGTCTTCTAACTATGATAACTGCTTGTGATTTCTTTTTACTTATTAGGATTAAATTCTTCATCTTATTATTACCGTGTGTTCTTTAATCGTCAAGCAACTACCAAAACAATAAGATCAACAAGATATAAGTACATAATATGTAGGCTCCAAGCCAGGGAAAAACGTCTTCTCTTGAGAGGAAAACCCTTCAATCTCCTCTTATAGATTATGTATTGACAAATACCAAGACCTTTAACCAACATTGAGGCCCTTCCAAGAACAAGATTAGCTTTTGAATAATGTGCTTGCTTTACTGCTTTCCAAACCCAAGAAATTCTCTCTTGGAAACACTTCTTCAACCTCTAGCCATAAATTTTTGGCCACAATAGCAGATCTGCAACTTCAGCCCCCGTATAGGTAGCTTCTACTTCACACGTGTGGACAAGAACTGCTTCTTCTTTGCTTCTAGATACCTCACTTGATGTAATTTGACTCCTAGATCTAGAAAGGGACTTTTTTAGCCCTTAGTTTAGCCCTTATTCATAATATCAAACCCTTAGAAGGAAACCCTAGCTCGACTAGAGAAACCCTCGTGAAAAGCTACAAAATATCAGCCTCCTTCATCCATGTGGATAGAAAGAAAGGGAGACAGACCAAACACTTCTTATTCTTCTTCTTCCTTCCTTGTTATCCTTTACTTCTTATTCCTTCATTTGAGAGAGAAAATATTAATTGTTTCCAAATAAGGTCGAACTTCCTCCTATATGTAAGCTTCCCAGGGTATGAGTTTCAACTTCTAGGTTGACTTTATAGGTTGGCAAGCCGACTTAGTCTTGGAGGGCTTTATAAAATACATAAATAATTCTTCTTAGAAATTACAAGATGCCTAATAGGGTATTCATATTATGAAAATGTCCCTCTTTAACTTCTTGACCTAGGAAAATTCTAGAAGAACTTTTAATTAGTGCTTGACCTATAAAACAAATTTCTTCAGCAAGAAACCCAAGCTCAATAACAATAATATTGATTTTTCTTTCTTTCTTTTACAAGCTACAAAAATCAAAGTAAATTTCATATTTATGAAGACCGAACCTAGTTATACTTTATTCAACACGCCCTCTTAACTAAGGAGGTATTCACAACTGGTACATGTCTATTCTCAATATTGAAGAGATCTCATAAGAAGAGTCAGATTAGTAATCCATCTATATAGCATCATTATAACCAACATTGTCACATAGATTCTTTATTGATGAATACTAAGACCTTTGACCAACACTAAAGTCCTTCCAAGACCAAGATCAACTTCTCAATATTTTGGTTGCTTTGCTACTTTCAAAACTCATCAAAATCTCATTCGGAAACAATTCTTTGACCTCCAGCTATGTATCTTAAACCCTAATTAAAATCTACAACTTCGAGCCACTGACAGCAACTTCTACTTCATATGTGTGGACACTAATTTTTTTTTCATTTCCTCCAGCTACCTCACTTGATCTAATTTCACTTTTGGATATAGAAGGCGACTTTTTTGGCCCTTTTTTCATCACTTTTTTATCAAATCAAATGTTCGCAAGGAAACCCTAGCTTCACTGCATAAACCCTAGAAAAAAGTTGTAGAATTTCAACCTCCTTCTTTACATATGTGGAGATAAGTAAAGGACGAGACACGCAAAACACTTCTTATTTTTCTTATTACTTCTTCACTATCCTTTTATTATTCTTCCTCCGGTTGAGAGAAGAAGGATTGATTATTTCCAAATGAGGTTGAACTACCTCCTATATATAGGCTTCCATGGGTATGAGTTCCATGTAAGGACTCTGGACACCACATATCTCCACAATGGTATGATATTGTCCACTTTGGGCCTAAGCCCTCATGTATTTTCTTTTGGACTTACCCCAAAAGGCCTCATACCAATGGAGATATTTGTCCATCCTTATATATCCATGATCCTCCCCACTTCTAGTCAATGTGGGACTTTGGTCGTATACGCAACAATCCTCCCCTCGAGCAAAGGACCATTTAGCCTCCCCTCAAACGATTATCCATCCATCCACTCTCTACCAATGAGGATTCTCCGCTCCCCTCTTCACCATGTTGGGACCAGGACACGTCCATAACAATCCGTAGCACACTACTTGTCTAACCGAGCTCATCCACGGATCCCATCATGATATTACCGGGGCCCACCACCTTCGGTCGGAATTCTGAGGATCCACTTGGCTAACTTCAGGGCATGGTTTTTATACCACTTGTAAGGACTCTCAACACCACATATCTCCACATTGGTATGATATTGTCCACTTTGGGCCTAAGCCCTCATGGATTTGCTTTTGGACTTACCCCAAAAGGCCTCATACCAATGGAGATATTTGTCCATCCTTATATATCCATGATCCTCCCCACTTCTAGTCAGTGTGGGACTTTGGTCGTATACCCAACATTCCAGCTTCTAGGCTGACATGAGAGGTTGGTAGGACAACTTGGTATTGGAGGGCTTAGTAAAATACAAAAATAATTCTTTTTATGATTCACAAGATGCCTGATGGGGTAAAGATATTAAGACAACGTTCTAATTTGACTTCTTAACTTAGGACAATCCTAGAAGCACTTTTAATTACTGCTTGACCTATAAAACAAATTTCTCAGGCAAGAAATCCAAGCTCAATAATAATAATAATAATAATCATTTTTACGCTGTAAGGCGTTCCCTCTGAGAGGAACTACCCTCCATGCCACTGTGTCTCGACGTGGGCCGTTAAATGGATTGTTAGACGATTAAATCATTTCCAGCCATTAGATCATCGGTGAAAAACGTTCTGAGGTATGAAGCGACACAGGGAAATTTTATGGGTATGTCGAAGTGGGTGGCGGTATTCAGAGCATTTTTGGTTTGGATTTTCAGATTCTTGGAGCACAATCCCAATTCTCAGATTTTTGTATCTGCTTCCTGTTTTCTGATTCTAGTTCTCACATTTTCGTATGTCTGTCTTCTTCTCTGATTTGGGTCAGCAGCGGTTTTTGGTGTGTGAAGAAAACTGCTCAAGATGAAGACCAATGCCTATATTCCTGATTTCAAGTTTTCATTTGAGTGTTTCTGTATACACGCTGGAGGGAGGGCAGTCTTGGATGAGTTGGAGAAGAATATACGCTATCGGAATGGTCTGCTTTGTATTTATTTCAATATCGAGGACAAAGCCCTGAATCAGATCTGTTAGGGGCATTTCTAGCGAAATTGTGGAAATAGGTTTCATCCGGATTTGAACTCCGGACCTCCAAGATGATGCACATAATGTTTTACTGCAGGAGCTGCTGTTCGACGGCTGGAAGACTCAATCATGGCTTGGTTACTCGCTTACCCTTCTTGCTGTATTTCTTTTTTCTGTATTTCATGAGTATATTGTCAATATTGGATTTAGGTTCATGGAATCCGCCGTTTTTGGTCTAAATGCAGGGCTAGGATATTTGCTCATGTTGGCAGCGATGTCTTTCAGTGGGGTTTTTTTTGTAGCTGTGATCCTGGGGTTTGTTGTTGGGTATTTCTTCTTGCATTACGGCATGAAGCCAGATTCTGTGACCTTTATTTGTGTTCTCTTTGCATGCTGCCATGCAGGCCTAGTGGACGAGGGCCGCAAATACTTTGATCGTATGATTCAATGTTATCACATTGAACCTGCAATGGAACACTATGGCTGCATGGTTGACCTTCTTGGTCGTGCTGGCCTCCTGACAGAGGCAATCGGCTTTATTAATAGTATGGTAATAACACCTGATGCCACAGTGTGGGCTTCTTTGCTTGGTGCCTGTCGAGTGCATAACAATGTCGAGCTCGGAGAACAAGTTGCTGGACATCTCTTTGAGTTGGACTGTAAAAATCCTACACCATATGTGCTTTTATCAAACATGTATGCTGCAGTTGGCAGGTGGGATGATATTGATAGAGTACGGAAAATGATGAAGGACAGGGGGGTAAAAAAGATGCCTGGATGCAGTTGGATTGAGGTCAATAAAGAGGTGAATGCTTTTCGAGTAGAAGACAGATCACATCCACAGACAGAAAAAATTTACGCGGAGTTGGAGATATTATCTAGGCAGATGAAAGCGGCAGGATATGTCCCCAATACAAAATTTGTTTTGAGTGATGTGGAGGAGGAATAGAAAGAACAGGCTCTTTGTTACCATAGTGAAAAATTGGCAATTGTATTTGGGCTTATCAACACATCTCCAGGGACCGTGATTCGGGTTATCAAGAACCTTCGAGTCTGTGTTGACTGCCACTCTGCAGCAAAGTTCATCCCCAAGATTGTTGCACGAGAAATTGTTCTAAGGGATACGACCCGTTTCCATCATTTCAAGGACGGGCAGTGTTCTTGTGGAGACTATTGGTGATGCCAAGTGAAAGAAATGAAAGTCAAAGGCTTGAATGGTAATGGTCCCTCGAGTCATCTTGGCCTTGTGGTATGGTCCAGGGGACAAGGTAGGGTATTCGGCATAGTTTCTAAGTACCAATGTTTTGTGCTCGGAGCTAGATCATTGGAATATATTTGACATCTCCTCTACTATATGAGGATTAAACTTGATTACTTGCATGGGTTTTGAAGGCCAGATTGGTCTTCTTTTGGGATATTCTTCGAAATGACTTCAAACTTCAAAGTTGATAGCTTTGGGACTTTTTTATTTTTGCATTCTACAATTGCTACTGAAGAAACAAGCTCTTTGAAATTTTGTTTCATTGCCAGATATTTAACAAAATATTGGTGAACAATGGGAGCCTAATGTAAGATACAGAGAAAGCTTCGGTGTTATTAAATTTATTTTCCAAAAACAAGCCCTCTGAAATATTAAGACATGTAACACATTTTCATAGCACTCATTGCTACATGTGAAGGTCCTGGAGTTATCATGGAGCAATAAAGGGTGAGGGAGAGAGGCAGTAGCCAAGCGCCTTGATAGATTGCTTCAAAAAGTTGGGTTCTTAATGGATTCTAGAAGATTCAGTTCTTGGGCCGGATCAGGGAGGATATCTGATCTTTTTCCAAGTTTCTTCCAAGTGGGCATTTGGGACTTCAACCCCTCACCCCCACCCTTTAATTTTACTACCCGCGTTAAGTATGTTCATGGTAATGGAGAATGTACTATGCAAGATATTCCAGAAATCTTCATCAAATTTAAAAATATCACTAAATCTTGGATAAAGAAGACTTTTCACGTTTCTGGTGCTACCCTTCTTTGCACAGAAAATAGAATTGATAAATTATATATGGGCTTTCCAAATGCTGAGTTTTCAGAACCCCTTTGATATCCCATTTGTATATGTCCTTTAATTTGAGAAAAACCATTTTCTTTTATCCAGTGAGTGACGATTTTGAATTCTTCACTTCCACTCAATAGGATATTTGGAAATATTTGTTATCTCAAAATATATAAGCAAGACCTATTTCCACGTTTCCAACTAATGTGATCAATAATAAGAGGGGTTGCTTCCTTTCACAGCTTTCAAATAGTAAAAGTTAGACTTGCCCAATAAGTTTATTCTACCCTGAGAAGAGAATTCTTGTTGAATATTCCAGCAGAAAGCCAAATATCTCATTGCCCTGATGAAGGACTCACCAAGTCAGTCTGAAACGTTGGTTTCTTAACTACTCATAGGTTTTCCACAAATTCATAAAAAAGAAAGCCAAATTTCCACCACACACTGAAATCTGAAATAAGTATCTGAAATAAGTATCCAAACGATTAAAGCTCTAGGAGAAATATTCATAAATAGAGGGTCTTAGACTGCCAATCCCCCATTAACCGTTGGGAGACAAATTACATTCCAGTTTACTAAATGGAATTTTCTTTCATTATTCCTCCCTCCTTGCCATAGAAACTTGTGAATTAACAGGCTCATCTGATTGAGCACAACTTTTGGGTCTAGAAGGTCAGAGTATAGGTAGTCAGGAAGCGACAATAGAACATATTTAACTATCACAACAAATCCTAATGAAGAGAGCCATTGAGCATCCCAGGCTTGAAATTTCTTCGAAAATTTATTTGAGGTATTGATTCAAGTCTCCATATTAGAGGCACCGATCAAAATGGGGATTCCTAGATATTTAAATAATTTCCATTCCATTCTAAAGGGAATCCCAAAACCGTCACAATTTCATTAGTATTTTGAAATGGACAGTTCCATCCTATGATTAGGCTCTTTGTTTTATATTAAAAATTATAAACAAGTCATCCAATCCCAATCCCAGATCTTTAACCATGTTTAGGGACTAGATGGTTTCAATTGCGTCACCTTCCTTAATCGGCTTAACCAGATGAGAAAATTCCTGATACAAAATGATGGAGGTGAGACATGAGATGAAGTATTTCTACATTTCAGAGCCATTTACATTGTCTCTAGAATATGGATTCTTGAAGAAGCAAAAGTCCTCTCTTAATTTCCTAGGAAAAACATATTTTAAGGTGACCTCCAGAAGAAATTTCCTTTACTCGATTCCCAGTTTCTCTTTATTTAGTATGCTTGTGAAAAAAGATGTATTTATATCACATGCCTTTAACCATAGGCTTCGAGACATCAGATGCCAATATTCTTCCTCCTTTCCTGTTGATTTTAAATATTTGGTTACTAGGTTTTTTTTCTTCTTCTAAGTTCTTGTGAGTGATTGGTTTGGACTCCATCAAGCCTTGATGATCTTCGATCTTTTGAATTATTTCTTTTATCTCTTGTTGCAGGGGCCTGTAATTGATTTTTTCTCGGGTTCTAAGAGCATAATTCACCTCCTTCATATTTTATTCCCAAACAAAGGTAAAAGACTTGCAAATTGGCATAACCCAAGCATGAGTTATCAGGTTAGCCTCCCTTTCCTTCTGGAGCCCCTCGGGATTAAACCAGAAAGGAATCAGATCTAAATCTTATGGAGAGTCCAAATCCAACCTGATGGGTTTGTGATCAGAATCCCTTTGAGCCAGAATACTAGAAAGACATTATATGCCATTTACCAACCAATTACTATGAAAGCGGTTTAACTTTGCTGCAATGTTGTCACTTCTCCAATTTTTCCAAGTATACTTACCCTTTTTTAAAACCATTGATAAGCTCCCACTCACTGATGATATCTTCCATTCTTTCACAGTGAGGATCCCTTACAATGCTTCCAACATGTTTTTCTAAGAAAGATACAAGAGAGGGTAAATCAAAGCAAACTATCAAACTTGGAAACCAACCTCAGATCACAAAATTTCTTCGAAACGTGGGCAACAAAGAAAATGCGAGATGTAAGGCTGAAGGAGGTAATTATGCTCTCTAAAAATCTAAATGAAAATTACATCGTTGAATATTAGGGAACTTGGAGACCTCATCAAACCAAAGGTAGTAAAAGCAGTAAAATAATTAGTGAATTTGAGGAAGCTGCAGGTCTTATTTCTCCAAGAAATAAAACTCGCTGAAGAAGAGACCATGGCCTTGTCACAAACAATTTGGAAAAATAGTTTGGTACCTTGGGTGTAGCGCAAAGATCTCAGGGAGATTTTGGTGAAATTTGTAGCCTTTGGTAAAAATACCGATTTACCCTAATATATAATGTCAAATTATGTTTTTGGGTGGATGTCAAAGTAGAAGATAAGGAGTGAAAAGAATCATTGTCCCTTATAAATGTTTATATGTCCCAGTGTGTAGAGTGAAAAAGGAGATTTTTGGTACTTTTTTAACACTCATAAAGGAGGGTCACTAGCACATAGATAATGTGATAGGGAGTGCTTTTAATACAATTATTTTCAATTTTGAAAAACATGCTGGAAGCATTGTAAGTGATCTTCATTGTGAAAAAATGGAAGATGTCATCAGTGATTGGGAGCTTCTTAATGGTTTTCAAAAAATGGTAAGTATACTTGGAAAAATTGGATAAGTGACATTTCCCACATTCCAGCAAAGTTTGACCGCTTTCTCATCCATAGTAATTGGTTGGTAAAGTAGTAGATTAGTATGTTAGACATATTTTCATTCAGGATCATTATGATTTTGTTTCTTGATGACTCAAGATGGAAAATTAGTTTTGTTTCTATGAATTATCGTTTTCCATTACCTAACAGATATAGAGCATTGTAGTATGCATTTAATATTATGATCGTCATGAAACATGTTACTAATTTGTAGTATGCATTTAATATTTTGGATGTTATTCCAAAAATAAATGAACATTGCCTAGTTGTTTAAATGACTAATCACAATTCTTCAATTCCATTTTGTTTACCAGTTTTTTTATCTTCAAAGATTGTTTATATATCATGATGCTTCTCGAATTTATGTCTTACGGCGTTTCCTTTGCAACATTTGATGCAATTGCTAGTTTTATTTATTTTACAAAATACAAGAATCAAAAGTAAATTTCATATTTATGAAGACTAAACCTAGTTATACTTTCTTCAACAACAATCACTATTGGAGAGAAGTATTCAAAAACTGTGGTACCTATGGGAAAAAAAATACACTAATGGAAAGAGAAGCTTAGCCTTTTGAAAATCTATCTTCATAGCAAGATCAGGCAAAAAACTGGAGCACTATTGAGAAAAATTGCACAATTTGTTTTGGAAAGTGTGGGAGACAAGCTCTTGGAACTACGCATTGCACAATCCCAATAGCTAAGTTGGAGCCTAAGTCTTGAGACTCAACAATGCACAGTCCAGCCTGGGTAGTGACCAGGAGAAACTCCACATTGTGTAGTATTAGTGGTGAAGGGTTATATTGAGTCATGCAACTATGCAATGTGCAGTTGGGCCAACCTGTACTACACTTTATATGGACTCATTGGCGAAGCGTCAGCTTGAGCTTTTGGATTGTGTAATGCCCTGTCAAGCAATGTGAAAACTAGCCAAGGGAAAGTGACAGTTTTCTGGGTAGAAGTGTGGGAAACAAGAGTGTTTGAAAGACAATGAAAGTAAAAAAATATATTTGACTAAGTGTGCTTGGATCAATTTAAATCAAGTGCGGAAGCTTAAAAATAGAATCAAAAACAAATGTGTGAGGAGAGTTTCCAAAACATTGGTCGTTGGTGTGCAAAAACAAGGAAATAAATGTGACACTTATGAAAGGAAAATGAAAAAAATGAAACACCACTTATACAAGCTAATACAAGTTAAAATTCCAGCAAGCATGAAGATAAACAAGAAAAACAACACTCATAGAAGTGAAACCAGAAAAAGCGACAGAAAAAGTGGCAAATGAAGACAAAAGAAAAACTCACCAAGAAAAGAGACGACAGCTCCATCAAAGGTTCCTTGATCTCCTCGAGAATGCTAGAGCTTCAAGATCGAATGTAAAAATGAGATCTAGAAGCATCTATTAAATAGATTTGGGTAGGTCCAGGTTTATGGCATGTATGCCTAAAATCAAGGAAAAAATGGCACTTGGTGGAAATTTCTAAAAGTAGGGACGCCACATTCGCGAAAGTATTGACAAATCCTTACTTTCTACGGATTGTTTTTTCTCTTTTTTCAGGAAACTTTCCATGAACACTATCAGAAATGATTGTGTAATTCTGAAGAACTTGGCCACTTTCTAGCTAAGTGCACAGTGTAGTTTCTTATCTTGGTGATGGATTCTGAAATATTTTGGATCAGTGATGGGTTGTCTTCCATGATTGCATAGTTTTTGATCTCAAGTAAGAACTACTAGTTTATATTATGGAATTCGACTCATTAAGGTTGGGTTGCCCTTATGGATTGGGCAATTTGTAGAGGCAAGCCCAGAACTACTCTAAGGCCAAGTGAGGACGTTAGCTTGTGACTTTGAAATATCAGCTAAATGTGAAAATAAGAAAACAAAAGCATAGATAAAAATGATATTTATTGATCAAATCATGAATACTTGATGAAAATTAACGGTAAGCTCATGTCAACGAAAATGAAGTCTCCAAAATCAAATCATAGGAAGCACTTTGGAGGGTAGTTTTTATCACTACAACACATTCCACACTTTTGCTGCAGCCCATATTCTGCTTCCCACAAGATAATATATTCTTGTATACTCCCCCTTAACTCATGCTAGCTACACCTCTCATTTATCTTTCAATGATGATGCATTTAAATAAACAAATACATCACAATAATAAACAAGGGGACTCAACCATACCTTCAACAACCAGATGCACCTATTTGTCTTTCCTTCTAGCTTCTTGCATATTACTTGTTTGGCCTCCTTTGAGGCCATTCTCTATTGGAAATAATACTGACAGGGGTGTGAATCAGTATTATCAAATCAATAACTTTTTCCTTTCATACTTAGATTTATATACGCTACCTCAATGAAGGTAACTCGTGTGTAGACACAACTATCTTTAAAGAAACCATCGTATATCCCATAAACTTATGATTCAGTTAATTCATCATATGTTGACATTTAATCATTGCATCGATACTTCATTAACCATATAAATAATAATCATGTTTAATAATAATAGAATAAACCATCAATCATAAGCAATACACATGAACACCAAGATTTAAGGTCGAAACCCAATGCGGGACAAAAACCACCTACTGTTGTCTTCTTTTGATATAAGAAAAACCTGTTTACAGTATTGTACTGATGTAGGCTCATACTAGTACACAGGCAACCACTTGCAGAAGGCTACAACCTTCTCCCGTTCTCCAACTTCTACTGGAAGGGAGCTACAACCCCCTAGCTCTTGTACTGGCATATTCATGTACTAGTACATAGGTGTCGACCTATAGAAGGCTCCAACCTTCACTCATTTTCCAAATTCTATTGGAAGGAAGCTCAAACCCCCTAGCTCTTGTACTGGCAAATATGTTTACCAGTACGTAGGCACTAGCCTACAGAAGGCTATGACCTTCTCTCTTCCTCCAGGGACCACGTTTCATAAATTTTCAGACTAGATACTCCTGAAACACAACACCACAATATGAAGGCCTCATTTCATAAAATTTTCATAAGAGACCCATCAACAACATTGAAGCTCAAAATCAATCACCACTGCTATACAACCAATCACCGAAAACCTATGATCACTAACGCAAATCATAATAAATCAATCTGAACATCTAGAACACTATCACCAGAACATAGTCATTAGAACACAGAATTCTGCATCAACAACCATAACCAATTGCAACTTTGAATATCATATTTCATAATAAATTTATGTGCCAAACCAGTGTGTATGTGTGCTTTTACCAAAGTGAACTAGTGTACGGATCTGCAAATGCTAACTTAAAACATCACAACTATTCCAGACTTCAGCCATACACATATTAGAACATTTATAGTGTAAATCACATGTTAGCATTCAGATCCAGACTATCCAAGATAAAACCATATAATAATTCATTTTAGGTCTCATGATCTTGATTCATCATTAGATCTCATCCCCCCTCAGCCACTAAGGTTCATCCTTAGTTCAGATCAAGCAAAGCAAGATAAACCCATAACATACATATTTTCTTTTGATCTCCCTCTTCATAAGGTATTCATTACTTGCAAATGTGGCCTAATTATCTTCTCCTCCTTATATTGTTTTAGGCCTCCCTTAATACCTTGCACCAAAACCACTTTGGTCCAATACCTTGAACCAAATACCTAAGATGAATACCTTAGAACAAGTACCTCAGATAAAATACTTTGAACCAATACCTTGGACCAAAATACCTTTGACCGAATACCTTGGACCAAAACCTTAGTTTTCCAACATGTACGCACTTTTCCACCTATGGGAGTTCATGTATACGTATACGCTCCTTTTGTTCTACTAACACATGTGTATATGCTTCTTGGAAAAAGTGACATGGCATATACTCAAACTACTTCCTTTCTTAAATCTCTGGAGTGTGATCTGTAATCCTTGTTGTTAACCTACTGCACCATGAACTTTAATCTAAGTGAGTTTACATCAAGGACAACAACTGTATCATAATGCCAACAATATCCCCCTTTGGACTTTATGGAATCAACAACACCAAGACACTCTCCCCCTTTGACATCAAGGACAAAGAATAGACTAAGATATTCTCCCCCTATGATGATTTGATAATTACCATATGAGTGATCTCAGTTAAAGAATTATTAGATGAAGGTATTATAGACTCATATGTTGGTGTGTGTCTAGGTTATTTAGGCAACGGATTGATCAGATTGCAAATACATAGACACTTGAAATAGAAGATAGTAGAGAAGCATAATAAGAAAATGCAAACACAAGAAATTAATAAGGAGTTCACCCTACCCTCTAGGGCTACATCTTTGGTCCAACTTTCAGTGGTGGCCTTCATTTATTGTGTCTTAAAGCAGAGAATTACAAAGAAGGAGCTCAATATGAGTCTCTTGAAATAGAACTGCTTGGCAGGGTGGTTCTCGGATTCCCCTAAGCCACTAGAGTACATAAACTCTTGGCCTTACCATCTTTTTGACCTCTTGGGTCTATAATGGAAGGAGCCCCATGTGGTGCTCAGTCCTGAAAGATCCCCCTCAGTAATGGCTTGAATCTCTTAAGCTCTCAGGTGCTCGACGCTGCCTTTGGTCAGCTCGGCTCTCTATCTTCATTATGCTTTTTTCTCTCTCTATCTTCTCTTCTTTGTTCTTCCTTCCTCTCTGTGTTCTCATCTCTATTCTTCCTCTCTATGTGTGTGTGTCTCCTACTGGTCTCTTCATGGCTTTATAGCCATTCGAGCTCATGGTTGCTCGATTCCCCTTCAAACTCCATCGGATCGCCTGCTACAGCTTCGCTTGGAGTTCGCTGCCTCAGCATCATCATCAGGCTCACAGGGAGTGGCCACTTGTCCTCTCGCGAACTGTGCCAGCTTACTTCATTGGTTTGGTTCTTTAGTTACATCATGGAATGGGTCATTTGCCACCTTGGCAGTCAAATTGGACCTGAAATACTTATAGATCACAGCTTAATCCCTTGTTAAATCTGGTTTCCCTATCGGGTGCGATCTTAGGCATTAGATCTGGATCCCCCATATACAATGGTAGTCACTCATTTTGCGCAGTTGACTTGCTCGACCATTAACGCGCGATGAGCAGTGATTTTCTCTCTCCTCCGCTTGCCATGTGTCAGGCGTTGAGTGGAATTGCTCCGTTTTCGCCAAATCTGCTTATCACCCAAGGTTTCCCCCGATAAATACTGCCGGTTGTTTTTGGAGCATGGGTCCTGCCTTAGCCTTTAGTCTTTTTTAGCATGTTTTTCCCAGCTCCCATGTGACCGAGTGCTCAGGGCCCCTCTTTCTCGAGGGCTTTTGCCCAAAAATGTGCGATTAGCGCTAAACACTAATCGCGCATCAAAAACTACCTCCCTTTCCTGATCCAGGCTTTTGAGGGGTTAGCTTCACCTCTTGCCTAGTCTCCATAGGCCTCAGTCAGTGCACTTTGACTTAGGTCCTCATTGTTCTATGCTGGCTGCCAACTGCCACTATTTTAGAGGTGTTTTTTATTGCTACTCTTAGTTATTTGAAGTTTTTCCCGACTTGATACAGCCCCAATTCTTTGATTTTTCTTCATGGATGTGATTTGAATCATGGCCTTCCCACTGAAAAACTTTTGGACCACCAAAAGTTGGTTTTTCAAGCATCAACTAAGTGAGGGTACTATTGTCTCACTTGTCCAATCTCAATCCACTTTGCACTGCTCGGCTTTGAACCTTTGGGACCAATTCTAAGGTACTCAACATCTCCTCTACACATTGTGCTCACCTTCCTGTCCATGATTGTGTCTTCCTGCAATTCATTCTGATATTCAAGTAGTAGGTCATCAATAAAAGACAATTGACTTTACTCTTCAGGATCCTCAATCATTGAAGGTTCAAACAGTCTCAAGCAATCTACACTTATGACTGAGTAGATGTGCATGTAAGCTGGTAGATCAAGGTGAAAATCATTTTCACCAATCCACTCAACTATCTTGAAGGGTCCATACCTAATGCGCTTTAGCTTTTCACCTTCACCTTACATCTTGTCCTTGCTGATATATAGCCAGACCTAGTCACCAACTTGGAAACTATGCTCCATCTGATTCTTGTCATGCCTAGCCTTGTATTTGGCTTGGCCCTTTTCTAGCTATTCCTATACTACATGGTAGATCTCCTGGATTAGTTCAATGAACCTAGTTGCCTTTTCCACATTACTATGTCCATCAACTGTGGTATCTTTACCAAAGAAAAAATCCAAAGGAGATCTTGGTGTGAAACCAAAATAGGTCTCAAAAGGATATCTCTATGTAGAAGAATGTTTTGCTCTATCGTAAGAATGGTGTGCATAACACAAGTGTTCGTCCCAAAGCTTAGGATGTTTGCTGCAGTATCCCCTGAGTAACTAGATCACTGTCTTGTTAACCACTTCTATCTGTCCATTAGTTCGTGGATGAAAAGTTGTGCTTTTCTTTAGTTTGGTGTCCATAAGTTCCCACAGACTTGACCAAAACTTCCCCACAAATTAGGTGTCTCGATCAGATATAATAGAAGTGGATCATCCAAAATGAACCCATCCATGTTCAAAGAGCATTTTTGCAGTTTGTTCAGTTGTAATCTATTTATTAGAAGGTATCTAAATACACATTTTGTTGAACCTATCCACAACAACATACAGATAATCATGACCTTTTCTAGACTTAGGCAGTCCCCCAACAAAATCCATGGAAACACTTTCCCAAGGGTGAGAAGGAACTGGTAATGGAGCGCAGAAGCCAAATTTTCTATTGTTGTGCTTGCTTTTAGCACACATAGTACACCCTCTTATATATCTAGAAACTGTCTCATTCATTTTCGGCCAATAACAAAATCTTTGCTGTTGTGCAGTTGTTTTACTTACCCCAAAGTGCCCTGATATCGGAGATGTGTGTGCTTCTCTAATTATCTATACTCGCTATGTTTGTGGAATGTAGAGTTTCTCACAATGATATAAGAGTCAGTCCTTCACATGATAATCCAATTCTTCTACCATTTTTCCTTGACTCAAAGTTGCATATACATATTTAAAGTCTATATCTTCAGCATATTGTTCAATGTATCTTTCATGTAGCAGAAAATTATGCTTAAGTATAGTAGATTCATTTATAATGGGTCTAGATAACATGTCTGCAACCTTGTTATGTATTCCCCTTTTATATCTAATGACTAAATGAAACTGTTGTAGAAAACCCATCCACCTGTAATGTCTTGATTGCTGCAACTTACTTTGGGAGTGTAGATATTGAAGTGGTTGATGATCAGTATGTATTACTGTCTTTTTCCCATTAAGTAATGTTTCCACGTTTTCAGACTTTGAAATAATAAATACAATTCTTTATCATATGTAGCATAGTCAACTACTGCAGGATTAAAAGTCTCAGAATGATAACATATGGGTTTACCATGTTGTGTCAACAGTGCTCCCATGCCATAGTCATTAGCATCTGATTCAATCTCAAATGGTATTTGTAGATAAGGCAGTGCTAGTACAGGCACTATACTAATATTTTATTTCAAGGTGTCGAAGGCTTTCTGATGTTAGCCTCCCCACTGAAACACCTTGCTCAATGTTGTTAAAGCATGTAAGGAAGCTGCAATTGAGGAAAAGTTAGAAATGAACATCCTCCAATATCGTGCTGCTCCTAAGAAGCTTCTCACTTCTGTAGAAGACTTGGGTTTAGGCAAGTTTACAATGATTGCCACCTTAGAGGGATCTATTTTCAATTCACCACCCCCTGCTATATGACCCAAATAATTTAGAGATGTTTTTCCAAATTCACATTTTGAGATTTTAACATGAAGTCTTTCTCTTTTCAACACATCTAATGTCTACTTAACATGTTTTAAGTGTTATTCCCACATTTTACTAAAAATCATAATGTCATCCAGATACATAATAACAAAATCATCAAAAAAAGGTTAGAGTACATCATTCATTAATCTCATGAAAGTAGAAGGAGCATTGGTTAAGCCAAAAGGCATAACCAGCCACTCATACAATCCCTGGTTTGTGTTTAAAGCAGTCTTCCATGCATCTTGCTCTGCAACTCTGACTTGATGCTATCCACTGTGAAAGTCCAACTTGGTGAAGTAAACATGTTCCTTCAACTGATCCAGAAGATCATCTATGTGAGGAAGACGGTAAAGATTTTTTATTGTTATCTTATTCAGTGCTTGGTATTCAATGCACATCCTCCACGATCCATCTTTCTTTCTCACCAAAACGATTGGTGACCCACATGGTGATTTGCTAGGCCTGATGAACCCCTTCTTGAGTAACTCTTGCCCCTGCTTCTTGATTTCAGCATTCTGTAAAGCAGAAAACCTGTACATTACAATGTTAGACAATGTAAAATCTTGCTGCAAAATAATATCATGTATTATTTCCTTTTTGGGTGGCAGACCTTTAGGTTCTTGAAACAGGACATCATACTCTAAAACAACCTTTTCTATATCATCTTGTTGTTTAACATTACAACTATCAAATATATTGGTTTTATCATGTTTCTTTTCCTTTACAACCATCAATAAGAATTGTTTGCATGAATTTATCATTCTTTTCATCTACCCTAAGTTTATGAGAGTATAATTATTCTTGAGCTTACGAGCTCTTACAAAGTATTCGATTCCATCTTAAACAAGTAGATATGTGTTCTCAACTCTATAGAAAATAGCTTTCCTATCATACAAGTAAGGACTTCCTAAAACAATTCCACATATACCCAAAGGAATTATGTCTAACTCAACCTCATCTAAAAATGCTGACCCAAAAGAAAACTTGAGTTTGCATTGTCTAGTCACTTGCAGTTGTGATTTATCATTCAACCATCCTAATGGGTATGGTTTCTTGTGAGGTGTAGTTGCTAATCCCATTTTCTTTACAATTGCTTCAAAAATCAAATTTACTTATGAGCCACTATAAAAAAAAGTATCAATATTTTGATATTTGGAAACAACTCAGATATGGAAAAGCTTATGTCTTTTTCTCTCATGTTCTTCATCAATAATAGATTGAGTAGAATTACTAGTAGATGCTTTAGAATTCTTACCTTTTATACCTATGGCTGCAATGGTTGTTTCATCTCCTGATTTTGACCCAAAATCTTTCTGAATAGCTGTAGTAGTCTTCTTTTTCTTACCCTCAAACTTCTTAAATGTCGGGTCTGGATGTAGAATCCAACAATGCTCATCATCACGCCCATCCTTTTTGTAGTGAGTGCATGAAGCTTTACTTTTCTGTGCAATGTTAGCTTTCCTTGCTTTCCACTTTTTCTTTCTTTTCTTCTTACTCTTGCTTGCAGTGGGTTGGGATGGTCCCCCAACTTTTGGATTTCCATTCTTTCCTGTAGCTTCTAGATGAGTAGCTTGTACAAACACCTCATCTATACTGGTGGGATTAAACCTGAGGATGGTATGCCTCATGCAGCTGTGTAGACCCCCAATGTACATCAAAAGAGTCTCTAGTGAGTCTAATGAGATTCCTAGAACCAATTCTCCCTTTCTAAATTCTTGAGTGTACCCTTGCACACTTTGCCCTTCCAACTGCCGAAGAGTTTTCCAACTCATCATGGTTTCTTGCATGTAGGCCAATGGATAGAATTGCTTCTTGATTGCAGAAACAAATTCACTCCAGATAGAGATGGTCTTACCATGTCTTTTCGTGTCAGCTTGGGTTCTACCTTCCCACCAAACCAAGGAAGTGCCACCTAAGCGTATGCTTGCCAGTTGAATCTTGCTCCTGTTTGAATCGATGTTCTGTACTCTGCAATAAACATCAATTTGTCTAATCCAATTGTCCAACTTTTCAGCATTTAGCTCTCCATCATATATAGGCAAGTCAAATTTAACATCTAGCTTGATCAAATATGATTTCTTATTATGCACAAGGCTATTAGGATGTGTGAGAAAGTTTTCCTCTTTCCCTTTTCCTTTTCAGTGGTCATGGGAATGAGACTCATCCTCTTCTTCATCTTGTTTAGAACTTGATGAATCTTCATCCTTATGCTTTCTAATCTCCCTTTACATTTCTTCTACCATAGACTTTATAGCTAGGAAAATTTCTATGAATTGAGGGTCTAGCCTAGTAGAAGCTTCCTTTGACATTGCCTTCCGAGGATAGACTCTCCCAATTTCAGGATTAGTTTCGACCAACTCTCCTTCTACTAATTTCAAATTTGACTGAGTGAGCATTCAATAGCTGAACCAACACAAGCTTGTCTAACATTAAAACCTAAATCTCTGATACCACTTGATCTGATAATCACCCTATGAGTGATCTCAGTTAAAGAATTATTCGATGAAGGTATTACAGACTCATATGCTAGTGTGTGTCTAGGTTATTTAGGCAACTGATCGATCAGATTGCAAATACATAGACACTTGAAATGGAAGAAAACAAAGAAACACAGTAAGCAAATGCAAAACACAAGAAATTAATAAGGAGTTCACCCTATCCTCCAGGGCTACATCTTCGGTCCAGCTTTCAGTGGTGGCCTTCTTTTATTGTGTCTTAAAGTAGATAATTACAAAGAAGGAGCTCAATATGAGTCTCCTAAAACAGAATTGCTTGGCAGGGTGGTTCTTGGATTCCCCAAGCCACTAGAGTACACAGACTCTTGGCCTTACCAGCTTTTTGACCTCTTGGGTCTACAATGGAAGGAGCCTAATGTGGTGCTCTGTCCTAACAGATCCCCCTCAGGGATGGCTCGAACCTCTCAAGCTCTCTGGTGCTCGACGCTGCCTTTGGTCAGCTTGACCCTGTGTCTTCATTACGCTTTTTGCTCTATTTATCTTCTCTTCTCTGTTCT
This sequence comes from Pinus taeda, assembly GCA_000404065.3. Taxonomy (NCBI): domain Eukaryota; kingdom Viridiplantae; phylum Streptophyta; class Pinopsida; order Pinales; family Pinaceae; genus Pinus; species Pinus taeda. The sequence continues at coordinate 44,351 of APFE030645466.1, forward strand.
TCCTTTCTCTCTATGTTGTCTTCTCTATTATTCCTCTCTCTCTCTCTCTCTCTCTCTCTCTCTCTTGCTCGTCTATTCATGGCTTTAAAGCCATTTGAGCTCATGGTTGTTCGATTCCCCTTCTAAATCTGTTGGATCACCTGCTACAGCTTCGCTTGGAGTTCCTTGTCTCAGCATCATCATCAGGCTCACAAGGAGTGGCCACTTGTCCTCCTGTGAACTATGTTAGCTTACTTCGTTAGTTTGATTCTTTAGTTACGTCGTGGAATGGGTCATCTACCCCCTTGGCAGTTAAATTGGACCTCAGATTCTTATAGATCGTGGCTTGATCCCTTGTTAAATTTGGTTTACCTATCAGGTGCAATCTCATCCATTAGATCTGGATCCCCTATCGGTTGACTTGCTTGACTGTTAGCACGCGCTGAGCAATAGTTTTCTCTCTCCTTCGCTTGCCACATGTCGAGCGCTGAGCAGAATCATTTCGTTTTCGCTAAATCTGCTTACCGCCCAACAATGCCCCCGATAAATACCACCGGTATTTTTTGAAGGGCGGGTCCTGCCTTAACCTTTAGATTTTTCCCGACGGTTTTCCTAGCTCCCATGCGACCGAGCACTTGGGGCCCCTCCTTCTCGAGGGTTTTTGCCCAGTGATGTGCATCAAAAATCGCCTCCTTTTCCTAATCCAGGTTTCCCAGGGGTTAGTTTCACCTCCTGTGCAGTCTCCATGGGCCTCAATCAGCGCGCTTTGACCGAGGTCCTCGTCATTCTACACTGGTTGCCAATTGCCACTATTTTAGAGGTGTTTTTGATCGTTGCTCTTAATTCTTTGAAGTATGTCCTGACCTGATACAGCAATGGTTCTTTTATTTTTCTTCATGGATCTTATTCGGATCATTTAATATACATTATGTTGTCCGTGGTCTACCTATTTACATGATGAATTCTCTGATTAATCTCCCATTTACATTGAGATGCACTAAACTGGCCATGCTCCCCCTGAGCATTTGCAGAGTCTACAAAAAAATATTTTTCAAAAGAATAACATGAATCTATAACTCAACTAAGTCAATATGACCTTCCTATCACCAGTAACTCATACATACATCAATCTCCCATCCAAGTGGAGATACACCAATTTTGACTCATCCACCCAACCAAGTGGGGATATACCAAATGTTTATACATGACTAAATAGAAATTATTACATCATCCTTCCCATGCATAGTGGGGTTACAAATTAGGTGTTTTCATGACCTTTACATCAAATGATACACATGGAGTTTATAATAAGGACCAACAATCTAAACAAGACCATGATAGTCATCAACAACTATCATACACCATATATGATCTGCACCATCAATATTTGTTAACAACATCAAGATCAATAGCCTTCATATGTCCATCATCAAAAGAGTCACCTGAATCAAAATGCCTATGTTGATCAAGTAATATAAGCATCTTCATGTACCAAGATCTTCTAACATAATGCCAACAATGCATTATTAGAAGCATATGACCCCCCTAAACTTGTGCCAATTGTGCATTGATAGATCTGATCATTGTGAATATCAGTAAGAATCATCAGGGCATCATCATCGATTAGATATACATCAAATTTTTAACAGCTTATGAACACCAACACATATCATCAGCATATTGTAACCATCACCAAACAGAGCAGATAATTGACTGAACCATATTAGACCCCTTTTCCTAAGTTTGTCCCACTGCTTTTTCCTCAAACCAACATAGATGTGATTGTGCAGCTTTGAACTTGTGTATATACGTGGCTTATGTTCATAATAAATGTCTATGAGAATTGGAATACTAAAATTTTACACTTTCAGCTCCCTCTACGTCTATTATGTTTGTAAACTGGGCTATGCCACATCTTTCTAACAACAACTCCTTCTTCTTCAATACCCTGGATTGTGATTATGTTTGCTCCGTTTTGTATGGTTTCCAAAATTTTCTCCTGCATTCCTTTGCTTTATTTCCAAACTTGTTACATGCATAGCATCTTGCATGTTTCATATTACTTCTATCACAATTAATAGCTTTCTGACCAAACATATTACAAGCAAAACAATATCCCTTAAAGTACCTGGAAACTGATGATCTTTCTGTGTGACGGTCTTGAACCATTCTACTTCTGCATCTGGCTGCAACGTGTCCAAAATTATGACATTTAAAACATTCAACATTATTTTTCAGATAAAAGAATCAATTATCCCTTCCATAGTTAGGTGGAAATGTTTTTCTTTGAAGTCTTTCTTTCCTTGGTTGTTGATGGGGTTGACCTTTTATCTCCTTTTTGAGAATTTAATATTTTTCATTGGAGTTACTTACCTCATCTTGTGAGCTAGATTCACATTCATGAAAACCAAGACCAGTCTTTATAATAGGCAACCGCCAAACTTTGATGATTTCATCTAACATTTCTGATCCTTTAGAAAATCTAAGATTCAGAGTCTTTGTCTTTTCAAGTTCTTTTCTTAGACTTACTAATTCACATTCTAACACTTCATTATCTTTTTCCTTTTCAGTGAGTTTACATGTCACTGTTCTTATGATTGTATCCTTTTCTACCAAACTAATCTTGATTTGATTGATTTATTTAAGGAAATCTTCCTTTCCTAAGGTATCACTTTCATAAGCCATGAGTAGTTTAATTTCTTGATCATCTTCATCACCATTGGACAAGCCATCACTATCATCATGAGTATAATAACTTCTATTACCTTTTGCATACATCTTCCCTTTGAAATAAGGGCATTTAGTAGTGCAATGACCAACTCTACAACAAGAAAAGCATTTGAATGGTAGCTTACGTCTGAATCTTCTAGAACCCCATTGAAGCTTCTTGAAAAAATTTACGTCATCTTCTTCTTCTGAAATGTGTCTTGGTTCATTGTGCTCTTCCTTTTCTTTTGCATTTCTTGATGCTTTAAAAGCGGCTTCTCTCATGTCTAATGTACATCCTTTTCTCATTTCAAAAGAAGTTAGGATTCCATGGAGTTGGGTCATAGTAATAGTTTGAAGATCCTATTTTTCTTCTATGGAAAAAACTTTTGACTCAAATTTAGAGGAAAAAGATCTCAAAATTTTATCAACTGAAGTATCTTCCTTTATCTCTTCACCCATATTTCTCATATGATTTACAATCCCATCTACTCACAAGAAATAACCAGAAATGCTTTCATCACTATGCATCCTGAGAGCTTCATACTAGATTTTCAGAGTTTGCAGTATAACACGTTTCACCTGGGAGTCACCTTCTTAGCTTTGAATGTTTCTGTCCCATATTTCCTTGGCTATGTTGAGCTACATGACTTTGATGAATTTTGATTCTGATAGACTTCACAATAAGGCATTGACAACTTTGGCATTGATTTCATATGTTTTCCTTTCTGCTGGATCTATGGGGACTGTTGTTGGATATTGATATCCTTTCTCCACAACTGCCCAAACATCAACTCAAAGTGACTGAAGATATGCTTTAGTTCATGTTTTCCAATATACCAAGTTGTTCCCATTGTATATTGGTGGTCTGATAGATCCCATGCCTTCCTGATTGTTCATTTTGAAAGATCTACCTTCAAGTGATTAAGTTTCTTCTCAAGGACCTGCTTTGATACTAATTGTTGGAAATAATACTGAGAGGGTTGGCGAATTAGTATTATGAAATCAATAAATTTTTCATTTCATACTAAGATTTATATACGCTACTTCAATGAAGGTAACTTGTGTGTACACGCAACTATCTTTAAAACAACCAACGTATATCCAAAAAATTTATGATTCAGTAAATTCATCATATGTTCATCCTTAATGAGTGCATGAATACTTCATTAACCATATAAATAGTAACCACGTGCAGTAATAATAGAATAAATAATCACACATATGAAATGCACATGAACACCAAGATTTAAGATGGAAACCCAATGCGGGACAAAATATAAGAAAAACTTGTTTACAATATTGTACTGGTGTAGACTCATGCCAGTATGCAAGCACCCACCTTTAGAAGGATACAACCTTCTCTCATTCTCCAGCTTCTACTGGAAAGGATCTACAACCCCGTAGCTCTTGTACTAGCTGATCCGTTTACTAGTACATAGGCGCCGACCTACAAAAGGCTCCAACCTTGACTCATTTTCTAGCTTCTACTTGAAGGGAGCTCTAACTTGCTGCCTCTTGTACTACCCGATATTTTTATCATTATGTAGTCTCCGGCCTATAGAAGGCTATGACCTTCTCTCTTCCTTTGAGGACCACGTTACATAAATTTTTAGACTGGATACTCCTGGAACACAACACCACAATCTGAAGGCCTCGTTTCATCAAATTCTCGTATGGGACCCAATAGCATCATTGAAGCTCAAAATCAATCATCACAGCTATACAACCAATCACTGAAAACTTCTAATCACTAAAGAAAATCACAATCAATCAATCTGAACATCTACTACACTATCACTAGAACACAGTCACCAGAACACAATCACTAGAACACATAATTCTACATCAACAACCATTACCAATTGCAACTTCAAATATCATATTTCATAATGTATACACTACTTTGATGTGTTGAACCACCGTGCATACATGCTTTTACCAAAGCGAACCAGCATCCAGATTTGCAAATTTTAACTTAAAATATCACAACTATTCCAGACTTCAGTCATACCCATATTAGAACATTTACAGTGTAAATCACGTGTTAACATTTAGATCTAGACTATCCATGATCAAACCATATAATAATTCAATTTAGATCTCATGATTCTGATTCATCATTAGACCTCATCCCCCATCAACCGCTAGGGTTCATCCTTAGTTCATATTAAGAAAGGCACCATAAACCCATAACATGCGTATTTTCTTTTCGTCTCCCTCTTCATAAGATATTCATTACTTTCACATGTGGCCTAATTATCTTCTCCTCCTTATATAATGTTAGGCCTTTCTCAATACCTTGGACCAAAAACCCTTAGGACAAATACCTTGGACCAAATACCTAGGATCAATAGCTCATACCAAATACCTTGGATAAATTACCTTGGACCAAATACGTTGGACCAAAACCTTAGTTTTCCAGCATGTATGCGCTTTTCCTCCTATGGGAGTGTGTGTATACGTATACATTGTTTTTGTTCTGTTAACTAGCATGTATACGCTTCTTGGAAAAAGTTAACCACCATATACTTCTTAAACGACTTTCTTTCTTCAATCTCTAGAGTGTGATATGTAATCCTTTACTATTAACCTACTGCACTGTGAACTGTCATTTGAGTGAGTTTCCATCAAGGACAACACCTGTATGATAATGCCAACATTCTCTTCATTTATTGAAGATAAATAGAGGATCCAATCCACCTAAGAAGATCATGCTCCTTCTTCTTCCAATATTTCAAAAGGTCAAGCTCTAATAGAAGCATTACTATCTAGCTTCTTTGCACATATTTGGGCCTTTTCTTGGTTGTGCATGGATAGAGAAAACATCTCCTTCAATTCCTCTTTCTTAACCCAAATCTTCGTTTATCCTTTCTATATTACATTTGGGTCTACTACAAGAGTAGGAGGATTATTCTTTTGATTTCTTCCTCCTCTTTTCATCTTGCTCTTTTGACGCAGAGCACTAAAGACAAACTTATATTTCTCAACCCCATTGTTTCTTCCTATCATCAAATCCCAAGCTTTTACATTTTCATGCATACACTGAGAAGCATACCATTTCATGTCATATATGTAGATTTCTCTCTTATGCCCAATATTGCAACAATTGTAGCATTCAATTTGGCTTAAGAATGGGATATAGGAGATACTATTCTTGACAACACTCTTTTAAAAAATCATATCACTGGCATCATGCCTTCTCTTATCCTCTTTAAACATTCTTGGGTTTCTTCTACCCAACACCTCTCTCTTTCTTACATGCCATCTACAGTCCATGGCTTCATGTCCAATATTATTACAAGAAAATCAATAGCCATAGAAAGGATTTTGAGTACTAAATATACATTTTATTTTAGAGCTTTTTCCTTGATGAGTAAAGGCCCTCTACTAGTTCTTCATGTACCTTCCATGAAAACTTGTGTTACTTCCTAGTATCCTTTCCATTTTGTCCATAGATTCCTTCTGCTTCTCTCCTCACTGGTGCTTCTTATCCTTATGTTGCTACATTTTCTTCTCTTATTGTTTCTTATTTCCTTGATTTTGTTGCTATCCAACAACCTCTTTCCCTTTGTTGTTGTTGGAAGCTCAAACTCCCTTTACCTTGGAAGTTAAACCTTCAACATTTTCCTTATTGGCACTATTTTCTTATTTGAAACCCAAACCAACCTTGATGAGTGGGTATCTCTACTCAACACACATCTCGTCGAAGTAATTTATGCTCCCCACAAGCATCTGATATTCATATAACTCTTTATTAGACTTTTATAAGTCATGTCTCAATGAGACTAGTTCAAAATGTAGTCTATCACAATCATATTCTCTTTCATTTACCACAATGGTTATCCTTTCATTCAATCTACTAGCCACTTCTTCTTGAGCATTTAAATCACCTATTGTTTTGCTCATCTTCTCATTTTCAAGCTCATACTAGTGGTACTTCTCCTTTTGGTTGATATTTTCTTCTGATAACTCCTTGATTTCTTTTAGAGTAGAGATCAACTTCTTTCTTAAATACATCATTTCATCTAGATCATTTTCTCTTCTATCAGAGGTTTTATCTAGGTCACCACAGAGGTCTAAATCCATCTCTATGTTCATGGAGTCTTCCACATGTCTAAGGGGTAATCCATTTGTTGTACCTCAAGAGAAAATTTTTGTTTGTGGGGGAACCAGTGCCTAAGACAATTAGAGAATGGATGGAAAGATTGAAATTAATGGCTCTAAGTATAGGCTATGAATGCTTGTAACCAAAAGTTCTGGTTTTGAAACCCTAGCCTTCTAAGAAGAAGGGACAAAGATTATATAAGTTGCAACATGCAAATATAAAGCAAAAAATGGAGACAAAGTTTTGGCATAGGAAATTAAGAATTTTGCTTCAACTCTATAGAAAGAATGATGGATGAAGAAGAAGAATATGGATGAGATTCCCATATGTGGAGCACTTCATTAAGGGCTTCAAGATTAATTTTTAATGATTACAATGAAATTTTGAGTACAATTAAAGAAATTCATAAAAACACAAAATAAAGTGGCAAATTCATCTTACACTGTGCAAGAGAGGAAAAACATCTATGAATGTTGGGACACATGAGAAAAACAATCACTACAACACTAATGCTATAATCAAACTTCAACTTCATATTCAAATTTTAGAAATAATTTTGACTACATTGTGAGTCATCAATCACTGTGCCCTTTCGTACCCTTACAAAATATATCTCCCCCTTTTATTTCTCAACTCTAATTGTCTAACTACCATGATTAATTTCAGAAACTGATTCTTGAAATAGTTTCGGGAACTATCTTCCTTTTTACAAAAAAAATAAGAAGATTAGATAATCTCATTTTAATATTATACATATTTTATATACATATATAATATTTAAATAGATTTTTTCTTAAAAAAACTCTCCGACCCTTTTAAATTTACATTACCAATATTAAAACATTTGATTTTTAAATTAAAATATGATTAGTGGGCCCCATGGAAAACCACACATGGTTATTAGAATCATAAACCACCTATGGAATCACTTATACCATTTTTGGAACATCGAGGTAGCACTTCCGTAATGAATATTAACCATTGGTGTTTTTATAAGTGGTTTGGGAAAAACCAGCCCCAAAGGCACTTCTTCACATAAATACCATGTGGTTTGTGCTTTCAATTTTTTGTTAGATCTTGGTGATAACACCCTGCAAAGTGGGAAGCACTCCAAATTACAATGGAGATACTCCCTAGTTTTTGTATCATTTTTAAGTGAATTTCCCACATGTTTTTCTCTTGTTTGTACTGAAATATCATATTTCCTTGCTTGATTATCGGAAGCTATAGGATCCTAGTAACTCGGGTGTTTTAGATCAATCTTGGACTCCCTTATCCACCTGAATGGAAAGGTTGTTGAGTTCCTTGTAGTGCTAGTTTGTTCCTTGACAATTTCGAGAATGTATAACAAGGATCCATTTACCAAATATCAAATAGTATACACTGCATGGAATTCCAAGATTGTGTAACTCCTCTACAACTTTCTCTTAAGATCATATGGTAATTTTTCACTCTCAGTTAAACCCTCAAGATTCTGCAGCCTGAAAATGTTGTGTTTCTCTGATCGCAAAATATCTTCCCGCAATTCCAAACATGTTACAAAGCCTGCAACAACAGGTACATGTGTAGTGTGATCATCAGTAGTAGAATTTGAGTTGAATAAATTAATCTCTCATATAGGAGAATTATTGGAAGTAATGGAAAGAAAGGAAAATGGTCAATAATCTAATTTCATCAATCAAATATTGTCTTGGCATGGACTAGCTCGCTAAACCGAAATTGAAAGATTGCTCCCCAAAATTGGTGTGGGGATTTGATGTATGTTGCGAGAAACTTTCACTTTTCTTGGATGATGACTTGGGAATGTAGTGTTTAGACTCTCTCCTCTTTAGATGATATCACTCTCGGAGTTTCTTGGATGATAGAAGAATTACTAGTGGAAATATTTTAACACAAAGGTAGAACTCTAATAGATACTAAATTACTAGTCACACTTCCAAACTTCACAAAATTTCTTCTCATAGATAAAATTGTTACATTTTTTCTTGGTTTTCCAACTCGATATCCTGTTTTTTTAATACATCTAGCATATTGGACATTTTGTTGATATGATGGTTTCTACAATAGTATCACCACCTGTGCTCCCCACCTTTAATTTAAAGGATGCATATTTTCCAATTGTTTTATTCAATCCTCCAATCATAAGCCCACTGCTTCTACTTTCTCTAATTTTTGAAGCTTTTCCCTCAACTTTACTAAAGTATACCTTAATCTTTGGCATTGATGTTTCCCTTGGACTATTGATTAATCTGAAACATGGGCTAAGGGGCAACCCCACATCTGTTTCCTTCACTGATAAAATAGACTTATCAGTCAAAGTAGATAATATAGATGATAATTCATTGTTTCTTGTGCATATTTCCCTTGATTTAAAAAAACTGGGGTTGGGGGGGGTGCTTTTCTTTCTAGGTGGGAGAAATAGGCCACAAAACCATATTAATCACTTCTAGTGATACCCCTACTTTCTTCATGGGATATAATATCTTCTTCTTCAGAGGATCCCTTATTTTCTATTGCCATTAAAGTGGGTCTATCTTCACTAATACTACTAGATGTCTGGCTATCTCCATATTCAAGTGATTCACATTAAAAACTATATAATGAATGATATATCTCTCTACATTTATCACAAATAATAACATAACTTATAAGCAACATGGTATCTCTCCTCAAACTTCTTCATCATCAACAAAAGTATGATGAGAAAAAACTTCGTTAATGGGAGAATTATATTCCTTCTCGTCATTATTAGCAACCTTCACAGATTCAGGTACATTGCTTGAGCAAAACGTTTTCCAACATTCCCTTGACCTGCATAGATTTCTCATCCATATAGACATTGTAATCTATCTAGCATTTCCTTTAATGACTCATAATGCCTCACTTTATCAAAATTTAGCTTAGATATCCCTTTCATGATGGTTTCATTTTCTTATGTATTCAATTCATTTCTCTATCCATATATCATAGACAACCAAATGTCTTCACTGGCTATCATCAAGTAGTGCTACAGGAATAAGTACCCTAGGGCTTTGGGTTGAAACCCCAACAAAGCAACAGCAAACTACAGTAAGAAATACTCATACAACTCAAGCAACATGCTTATATAAACAAACTATGTGATAGTGACCATACCCATATGTCCATCATTTGGGTAGTGCCAGCAGGGTTCAGACCCTCTGCAACTCCTAATGATCTTCGAATCTACAAATCATCCAATCCAAACATACATAGCATCAAATAGATAAAGAATTTTAATGAAATCAACTTTATATCATATAAGCAAATGATTAGTTATACATCAAAATAACATTCATACGTGAATTACAATAGTATCTGACGCATAAACAAAGTTAATCTCAAGAACAAGACAATGTTTATTTTTATTGTAGAAATCTATAACCAACATGGAGAGAATTCATCTGATTCTTCTTCTTCCGACTACAAGTGGAACCGTCCTCTAGATCTGTCTAGTCCCAATCTTCAACAACCTCCTTCCATAACCAATACCATGATATCTGAAGCAAGTGGAAGAATATCAACACTCAAGGAAACAAGGGTTTCCTGAAACTTGGGGAAGTGCTTCAAGCATAGGGATACTTCAGAATTAGTCAGGGATAATCTCAGTATAGTAATTCTATCTCTTCTCCTCCTTAAGGCATTCCCATAGAAGTATATTTATACTTCCCCCAATTATTTTTTTAGTTGGGAAATAGTTGGGCCATGGGCACTACGAGGTAATCAATAGGTAAAACCCGTGAATTCCATCCATAGTTAAGGAAAAAATTTTAAAGTGTTTTAACACATATACGCAGGTTGGGTATTGACTAACGCATGTGTACACACTTTTATCATAGGGAAAAGTAGTGTACAGGGAATAAAACATTGTTTTTAAAATATTTGGACCAAGTCTAGAAGGAGGGGTTTCCCTAGGCCATAAACCAAGCATCACAAGTACCATGGGTGGTAAATGGAGCTATAACAGATGCCCCCTAATATATGAGGTCATAAGGGGTACATGATGGCCAAAATCTATTAAGTATATAGAAAGGAAAATTGTCGAGACTGAGAAGGACTTCACCAAAATTCAGCCTGCCAAGCCATCAAAAAGAGATCAGAAAGAAACAGTTGTCTGACGCGAGCATACCCATGCTCAGAGAAGGTAAAGCATGTCCACATAATAAGTACAACTGGATCCACTATGTTTACAAGTATAAAGAACTGAAAGTACATAATGGATCACTTGATTTTCATCGAAAAACTACATGTCTTAATATCACATATAAGAAGATAATCAATGATGTTGAAAGATGAAGTTGATCACTGATGTCAAAAATGGATCCCAATAGTACCAAATGAATATGATGGAATAATATGATACTACATTGCAACTCAGATGTTAGCATATAAGATGTTGTTGTGAAGGGCTACAACATATAAGGTGGATGGTGTCAATTAGCAGTAACACAAGCAACTAACAAGTGAACCAAAACATGCTGATGCAACCAGAGGTCTTCACCGACTATCGTGGTACATTTCTATACAATGGGAATAAATGATCTGAGGTCAACCACGTGAGAAATATTTTTATTACCGGCCATTGATATATACGATTAACAAATCCAAGACTACTCACCGATAATGATAATGAGAGTCAAGGTACCAAGTACAATCTAACAAGTGCAGATGAATGAGCTGAAGTCAAATGCGTGGAAGAATCTATCAATCAGGGACAATGATGGTTTCCCACTATCGATAGTGAAGGAATATGCCACTGATGACTACAAACCCCAAGGTACTTCCAAATGGACTATAGATCTTTGTCCTAGAGAAATGAGTCATAGTCAATAGGAAAAGATCCACTAGAAGGAAGGCATTAAGGCATCCTTCATCAATCTAGCATGAGTGTAATCCGTGGGCCAATAATGTGGAACGAATCATACGAAAAAAATGTAGTAACCCAACTGAAGCACGTTTCAGGTGTACACAAGATGTAGCTAGTGCACGACAGAAACCCTCTAAACCAACTAATAATGGAAGCTGACACAAAGGCGAGGAATCCACCAATAGGGTCAAATGGAAACCAAGGCACTGCACGAATCCCAATTTGTGATAATGAAAGTTGATTTCAAACACAAGAGAAACCACTCAGTCAAAGACCCATGATACTGATTGATGTTGAGCATAAGGTGAGCTATCAATAATGAAAATAGCACCAGGGTGCGGCTCTAGGCCTACCCTCAGAGAATTATTTCATCGCCAATAAGGACAAGACCCACTAGCAAGAAGTCAATGGAGGCCTTCTTGAACCAGCATGATCAAATGACCAATATAACTAGTGTGATGACAAACATGATACTGACAACCAAGGATGGCTAACTAAAAAATAGGCCAAGAGACACCGCAGTGAGGTTGACTCGGGTTTACTTCCCTTGAAAAAAATCATGACTCAATGATGAATATATGGTAGCATATGATAACGCTATATAAGTTCATCATGCAGGAGGCACGAGTGAACGCTCCATATGATTGGAAGAGGTAACCAGTTGGAGGAGAACTGACTCAATAAAAAGGTTAAGGTGTACCTAAGTCAAACTAAATCCTGAGCAAAATGGAGTGATCCAAATTGGATCCTTAAACTCTCTTAAAGCTACCCGAACTCTGTAGAAACTCATACTAGAGTTTAATGTCTTGTGGATGTCGAAGCATATCATAAATAACCTATAAACAATGAAAATTGTAGCCAGCATGGAGCAACAAGGACCTTCGGTCAAAGTACACTGACCGAGGCCCATGAAGACCACGCAAGACGTAAACTAGCAGTTATGAAGTCCGGATCATAAAGCAGAGGTCATTTCTAATGCGCGATTAGCACTAATTGTGTATCACTGGGAAAAACCCCTCGAGAAGGAAAATCCCTGAGCACTCAGTCACAAGGGGAACCAAGAAACCATGGGAAAAGCGCTAAAGTGATAGGCAGGTCCCGCGCTCCAAAACTGGTGGAATATTGGAGGCGTTTCGGGCGATAAGCGGGTTTGTCAAAGGACCGAGCGATTCCATACATTAAATGCCATGTCCTGGCAGATGAGAGAGAAAACCACTCCCATCACGGGCTAACGTTTGAGAAGTCAACCGCACAATAAGAGATATAATCATAGGATCTGGAGGCCCTAGATCTAACGGCAGAGATTGTGCCCAATGGGAAACTAGATTCAACGGGAGAAATAAGCTACGGTGTATAAAGGTTTAAAGTTTGACATGGATGATGAGTTGGCAGAGATTCGTGTTTCACCGACATTCTTGGAGTAAACGGAAATAATAGCCATTTCAAATGATCAATTGTTTCTAGTGAACCTGACACTTATCCATTATGGAATAGGTGGCCATTTCCCTGTGAGGTGCAATGTGGTGACTGTAACAGCCGAAACAAGGGATTCAAATGGACAGACGCAGGGAATGAAAAACTGAAAGCGGAGACGAATAGATGAGAGAAGAGAAGAGAAGAGAAGAGAGCAAACAATGAAAAAATGTTGAATACAGAGAGTGTCTTTGGAGTTACTTGGAGGTTGAGTGAAAAGCCAGAGAGCTCAATTGACAACAACATATTGTTGTTGCAGTTGCTTGGAAGTCGAGCAATTCTCAGAGGCATCCAAAGGCTGAGCGAAAGAGCTTAGAAAAGCCAGAGCAAAGAGCCACGAGCCAGAGCCAGAGCCAGAGCCAGACCGAGCGCCAAAAGTGAGAGCTAAGAGCTAGAATGAGAGCCTGAGCCATAGAGCTAGAGCTAGAGTCAGAGCCATAGCTAGAGGAAGAGCCAGAGCCAGAGCCAAGAAACATATCTAGAAAGCTGAAGAGCTCCAATAGCCAAGGGATAAGATGGTGTTCTGAGCCCAATGTTCTTGTATAAAACATTGGTGCTAAGTGTAGAACTTGTAAAATAATTAATTCCATAATCCCAGAGAGCCTAATCGAGTTGATTAGAGCTCAAGGAGACGTAGCCCAAGATATCAAGGTGAACTCCATATTATATTGTTGTATTATCTGTTCGTTTTCATTGTTGCTTTAACTAGCGTTATATGCATCTATATATCAGTTTAAGTACCTTCCCATATCAGCACAAACAATAGATTTTAAAGTACATAATCATCTGAAAACAACTACAAGCATACACCCATATTTACAAGCATTTCTTATTTCTGCATTGGTTAATCATTAAGACTTGTGAAAATTTAATGCTTTGGAAGTGCGAAAGGTTCTTGTAAGTTAGACAAGAAGCCTAAGAGCCCCATTTTCAGATCAGGTGGTATTAGAGCATAAGATTGTTTAACCCCACCTTCAAAGAAGGTTGTATCAGAATGCTTGATTGAAAGGGAAAAGATTGTTTGTCTAAAAGGTGTTTGGATAGTCAAGGATTGATTGCCTCATTGATTGTATGCTTGGTTGCAGACTGACTATTGTTTGAGTTTGCAGAGGTGAAGGGAAAGCTATTGGTAGCTCAGTCCAGGAAGGACAGGAATGAAGAAGGGTTGAAGGTATTCTTCTATCCTAAAAGGACCTCAGGGCAATCCTTGAAGCACAAAATGTTGTTGCAAGAGGTTACTGAATAAAGCTCATTAATAATATTGAGTTGAAGTTCTTTTAAAATGACAACTTCTACAATTGTGTTCTCAAATTCTTCTTGCTCCCGAAGTTCCTTTGATGGAGACATGAAGCAAGATTTGTTCACCATGCTGGATATGGTGAGAGAAATGTATGAGGATGGAAGGAAGAGTAGAATACTTAGAAAGTAGTTGAATTCCATGGAGGAAGAGAAGCACATGCTTTCTAGAAAATTGTAGGAAATGGACAGGCAACTTCATATTGCAAGTATGAACCTGAAAAGGATGCATGAATTGGAGACACAACTCTTTGTTGCAAAACAAGCCTTGGCCAAGTGTCATCTTGAAGAGGAGGTAAACCATTGCTGTTTTTCTTCAAATTCTTCTAAGAATGCTTATATTGGTTCTTTTGAAAAACATACCAGAGGCATAGGTTCCAAGCTAATGTCCAAGGTGGGATATGAAGGAAAATGATTGAGCAAACATGCACAAGGTATTGTTGAGCCAATAATGGTTGAGGAAAGGCCTAAGTATTTTGGTCTTGGCTATGGACAGTCTTATGGAGAGTGTTCCAAAGTTTCCATGAAGTCCATTGAAACCGTTCCCAAAAGGAGTTTCATTGCATGTCCTCTACCTCAGAAGTGTGAGGATTGTATTCAGGAGGAATGTAATAGCTCAAAACATCATTCACATGATGTAGGTGTTTAGAAGCACATATTTGAACCAGAGGGTTGTGGAAACTTTGACAGCCTTAATGAAAGTGATAGTGTTCCAAAGGGAGCTACTTCTTCTTTTGTCTCACCTCCTCATGAAGGCAATAAAGGTGAAAGAGGTAGGTATAAATCTATTTCTAAACACATTCGTTTTGATTTTGTAAAGCATGGAAAAAGAATTGCATGTTCCTTTTTTGGTTTGGATAACCATTATGTTTCTAGATGTTGGAAGAGGATGGCCACATACAGGAATCTTTTGAAGGAAAAGAAGCAAGCAGCGAAAGGTCCACAAGACACGGAAAATCATGTTGTCAAAAGGATACACATATGTTGCACTTACTGCCATAAGCAAGGGAATCTTACTAAAAGGTGTTGGACTTTGAATACAACGCTGCTTCCAGCAAAGCTGAAGGAGATGGTGGAAAAATAAAATGGAAGGAATGGAAATAAAGATTCCATGATTGATGTGGTTCAGGATGACTCACATATTGATGCTGATGTGCAAACATAGGGGACTTTGAAATGGATTGCTACGAAATGGTTAGAATTCTTATCCAATTAAGGTTGCATATCTAATGATGCATCTATTTGCATTTCCTTGTGAAATAAATGCAAGTTGCGGGATCTTACCAAAATGGTAAATAGAAAGAGGTTGAGTAGGAAACTCACTTTATTGCTGCAACAATATGTTCATTTTAGCTTCAAAACTACAGTGTACTTAAGCGAAAGTTGATAGATGAAATGCATGCATGAGAATGAGATGCATGTAATGTTGGCTTGGGAGAAGTTAACTTGGTCTCTAAAGTGGAGATGATGATGAAGTGTTTCATCTTTTCAAAAAGAGTCCTAAAGGTATTTTTCCTACATGCTTGACTTGAAGGGTCATTTGTTGTAAAGGAATGTTTTATGGGCTTATTATCTAGTTAATCATTTGTATGTAGATATAAGACATGGAAGGGTTCACAAGATGTGAAACCTGCCTCTTTGTTGAATCAGGAGTTAGCCCATGCAGTTGTTTTCTGTATGCTTGTTGTTGTTAACAAGTGTCTTTGGCAGCTTTTCAAACAGGTACAAATGAAATTTTTTTGGGGTAGATGTACTTTAAATTTGTTTGAGCCACCTTGGATCAAGGATCAAGGCAAAGAAGTTCAAACTACCTTCTATAAACTTCACAGTAGAAGTTCTACATGAAGTCAAGCAGGAAAATAGTTCTTCCCGAAACATCCAACCCATCCAATAAGGGAAGTGGTTAAAGATTGTGGTTTAGAGGCACTATACAAAGGTAAGTGTAGGGAGGCTAAAAGAAGAGGGTGTTTTTACTCTCATTTACTGCTCAGATCAGTATATCAGTCTTTTGGTGGACCAAAATTTCTTTTAGTGGCAAGGCGTGACCCAAATTGGATCCTTAAACTCTCTTAAATCTACTCGAAATCTGTAAAAAATCATACTAGAGTTTAAATTCTTGTGGATGTTGAAGCCTATAAGAAATAACCTTTGAACAACAAAAATTGCAGCCAGCATGGAGCAACGAGGACTTTCGGTCAAATTATGCTGACCAAGGCCCATGGATACCGCACAAGATGCAAACTAGCAGTTAGGAAGTCCGGATCGGAAAATGAAGGCCGCTTCTGATGTGCAGTTAGCACTAGTCATGTATCACTGGGTGAAATCCCTCAAGAAGGAAAAGAACCCAGTGCTCGATCACAAGGGGAACCATGAAACCATGAGAAAAGTGCTAAAGTGACAGGCCGGTCCTGCGCTCCAAAACCAATGGAATATTAGAGTCATTTCGGGTGGTAAGCGGGTTTGTGAGAGGAGCCAACGATTCCATACATTGAATGACACGTGTTTGGCAGATGAGAGAGAAAACCGCTCTCATCATAGGCTAACGTTCGAACAAGTGAACCACGTGAGAAGAGCAATAACCATAGGATTTGGAGGCCCTAGAGCTAGTGACGGAGATTGCACCCGATGGGAAACCGGATTTGATGGGAGAAATAAGCTACAACGTATAAAGGTTTGAAGTCCAACGTGGACGATCAGTTGGAAGAGGTTTTTGTTTCGTGGGCATTCTTGGAGTAAATGGAAATAATGGTCGTTTCAAATGATCAAGTGTTTCTGGTGAACCTGACACTTATCCGTTACGGAATGGGTGCCCATTTCCCTATGAAGTGTGATGCGGTGACTATAACAGCCGAAAGAAGGGATTCAAATGGACAAAGGTAGGGAATGAAAAAGCTGAAAGTGGAGAAAAATAGATGAGACAAGAGAAGATAAGAGAAGAGAGCGAACAATGAAAAAATGTTGAATATGCAAAGAATCTTTGGAGTTACTCGGAGGTCGAGTGAAAAGCCTGGTAGCTCAATTGACAGCTGCATATTTTTGTTGGAGTTTCTTGGAAGTCATGCGATTATCATAGGCGTGCAAAGGCAGAGCAAAAGATCTTAGAAAATCCAGAGGAGAGAGCGGCGAGGCACAGCCAAAGCCAGAGCCAGAGCAAGTGCTAGAAGTGAGAGCTGAGAGCAAGAACTAGAGCCCAAGCCACAAAGCCAGAGCTAGAGTCAGAGCCACAGCCAGAGTAGGAGCCAGAGCCAGAGCCAAGAGCCACAGCTAGAAGGCCGAAGAGCTCCAAGAGGCAACGTATAAGATGGTGTTCTGAGCCCAATGTTCCTATGTACAACATTGGAGTTAAGTGTAGCACTTGTAAAATAATTGAAGCCATAATCCCAGAGAGCCTAATCAAGCTGATTAGAGCTCAAGGAGATGTAGCCCAAGATATTAAGGTGAGCTCCATATTATATTGTTGTCTTATATGTTTTTTTTCACTACTGCTTTAACTACTGTTATATGCATCTATATATCAGTTTAACTACCTTCCCATATCAACACAAACAACATATTTTAGAGTAAATAATCAACTAAAAACAACTACAAGCATACACCCATATTTCCAACCATATCTTATTTCGGCATTGGTTAATCATTAAGACTTGGGAAAATTTAAATCTTTGGAAGTGGGAGAGGTTCTTGTAAATTAGACAAGAAGCCTAAGAGCCCCATTTTTAGATCATGGAGGAAACTTTATTTTGAGTGCTTTGTTCAAGGGCGACACGACTGACTCTAGCTGCCAACAATATATGGAAATGTTTTCCCATTCCCACTCTTTTTGGAATATATATATATATTTTTGTCTTTCTCTTTAAGCTGGAAAAAGAATAAAAGAATGCTATAGTAAAGTGGAAAGAATGAGTGTTAGAGAAATAGATGATCTAGTTCCCAGGATGGGAACAATCCTATGCTCAATGCAGGGAGGCAAAACTAGTCAAGGACACTCAAAGGGATGTTCCTTCCATGGGTCATAGGATGTGTCATGTTGTAGAATCTAAGTGATTGCATGGTTGATTTTGCAGAAGAACTGGTCAAACAAGTGGCTTAAACACAAGTACAAGTGAAGTCGGCTCAACACCGAATGGTGCAAATAGTCAAAATACAATGTAGCAGTACAACTCAACACAAAGGATCCTCTAGGGTATAAGGCCATAAATAAGCCTAGAAGTAAGGAGAATGTGTCTTCAACGCACAAGTCATGGAGGGACTAAAGAGGACTCCCAAGCCTACTCAGTATAACAACATGGGAAAGCAATTTCAGTGAGGTTCTAACTATGATGCCCATGTAAAGGATGGCTCTACTATTGCATCATGATTTTAAAAAATTGGCGAGTGAACATGGTTTGCTAACCAAGACATAATGGGGTTGACCTTATGGCTAATGTATCACTCAACCGAGGCTAGTATGCAAGATGGAATGGAAAAAAAAGTTGCACTAACCTATATGCCAGTGAGTGAATGATACCTTCCATGATAGGTTGGTGGTCTTGGGACCGAAATAGGATCCCGAAGAAGTTTCCAAAATATCCTGAAACAATAACCCATTCTCGACAATCCAAGCCCACAAGTCAAAACGTTCATGAGACAAAAAATCAAGTTTTGAGAAAAAGAAATTAAATTTCAAAGCTATATATTAACTTTGAGACTCACAAATTTTTCATTTGCATTTGGGAAAAAATTTTGGATAAAAAAGGAGGAAACTTGCCATTGAAGAATTCGATCGTTCAAATCATGCCAAAGTTACTAGGTAACCCTCAAACCATACTTTCAATGTTGGAAAAAAGGAATAAAAAATCCTTGGGTGAAAACCTCTTGGAGGTGCCCTGGGCAGACAATGAGGGTGAAAACCTCCTAGAGGCACCCTAGTTATCTTAGACTTAAAAAAAAGAAAGAAGAAGAAAAAGAAAGGAAAAGAAAAATAAACCTAATTTTTGTTAACTAAATTGCAAGTTGCAGGAAGGTCATTACATGTTAGGAGGATCGCACAGACAAAGGCAAGGTCAACACCAGGCTACAGGCATCCCTCACAATCCATTCCTCCATGACCATTACCCTTTCCTAAGTTTTGGTATTATTCAAGCTAAGATTTCACCTTCTACAAGAAGTTTTGTATCTTCTACAGGGAGATCCTGTAGAACATACAGACAAGCCAAAATCGATCTCAGAAGAGAACTCAAAGTTTGGGAATCTATCTATGAGGCCTGTAAACATCCCTTCTTCCATCCATCGCCATATGTCGCCCTTTTTCCATCTCTGTACACCTTCATTGCACTCATTTTTATGTCCCTGCACAGTCATAGACAAAAATCTTGTTACCTTCATGCTGCCAACGAAATTTTTTATTGAAAAATCTAAGAAACAATTTTTCCCTCACCATACCTGATACCCTCCATCTAGACTCCTTATCAGCCAAGACCCTCATCAGTTGTTGTAGCCCTACTCATTGTAGCTTGCATTCCAAGAGGAAAAACGGCTACAAGACATCCTATAGGATCCCTATAGCAGTTGATCCCTTTGAAAGACATACTCCAAAGATAGGGATAGCAGAATATGGCATATGAAACATGCATGGAGCTCTACTTGAATGTGTGAACATTAGCAACAGCCTGAGGCCAAGCATGTAGTGTGCATGAAGCAACAGAAAATGAATAAATGTGTTCCAAAATTTGAAATCTGTATAACACGACCGCGACTACGCAGGTAAGTTCCTAAACTCATTATTCAATTGCATAAATCATATTTCAAGGCTACGTGACTATGGGAATGGTTTGGATTGAGTAGAATCAGTGGCTAGTCAATTGGCCACCCTTGGCTAGTTACACATCCTCTTGGAATCCAAGCAAGCCCCATTAAATTCAAAATTGTTGATTAGATGCACAACCAGCACGTCTAGAGTGTCCATTCAGGAAGAAATCATCGGGACTGGTAGAGGTGGTGGTGGATAATGGGAGAAAGGGAGGTGAGGGCAGTCAGACGGCATGTAGAAACATTATGGCTATGACATTGGATCAATGGTCTGGTCCAGCCACCTCATCCCCTCACTGTTAGAATATTATATATATTACGGAGCAATGGAACACATAAAATATTGTAGAAATATAAACACAAAAAATGCACAAACTAAGAGAGACATAGATATATGTTGTTCACCCATTTTGCGCTACGTCCACCTCGAACAGCCAGTCCTTCCTTTCTATTATCCAGCAAAATGAAGAGACACAACCTACAGCAAATCCGCTGTAATATCCTTTGTCTTCTCTCACAGTCTCACCTCTCTATTTCTCGCTCACACGGAATACACATCTATATCATAGCCTCAAATACAATGCCCTCATACAAAGAGAGGGGTTGCCTTCTAGGGCAAAAAATCCTAAACTAAACATAAGTTCTACCGTCAGATCATCCGCCTAATGAACGACCCGGATTGACTAGAAATTACTATACTTTTACAAGGCAATTTTACAATTGTTTTTAGCTTCGGGGGCGCTGCCCCCGAAATCCCCCGCCGTGGGGGGGCTCCCAAAGGTCGCAGCCGGCCCCCTGGACCCTCCCTGCAGCGAATATTTTACGGGCGGCGTTGCCGCCACCATTTTGAACTAGGATCCAATGTGGTGGTACTTTTGAATATAGAAGATAATCAGGCTCCACACGCAACACTCACCACGAATCACACCCACAGTTAAAAGACAACTCAATTGAAACTTCACCACCCTTTGTTCATTCTACACTCACAATGTTAGCAAATGGAGTATGTATTCACTGCTTCCAAAGAAGTTAACCAGTTGTCCTCCACTAGTTTTCTGTCTATTTTTTAAAATCTTCCGCCTATCAGACTCTACCGGAAGCACAGTTTCATTCTACAAGAGCCGGGAGATTTCTACAGGAGGGGTTCTATAGGAAAGGTAGAGAACAACTCTGTGGAAAGGAAACTAGGGATTTTCATCAGAATTCAAGCTCAAAATGAGGTATGCTCAGGAAAACTCCTCTGTGCATGATTTGTGTGAATAATGTGGTGAATTGAGCATGACAGTAGATTGAAAAAGAGAGTGAAACTCTACCTGTGAATGAAAAGAGTGAATGTCTCCCTGCATATTTCCCTGAGTCTACACAATTTAGTTTTTCTCTCTGAATATGAAATTTCCCCATCCATTCTCAAGTTCTCCTCTACAAAAAAGATACATGAAGTAGTAAAGGCCAGCCTGTGTGTGTGTAAAAAAATGAATGTGCATATCTGCCTAGATGCTGAGAAAAGAACCTATGTCCTTATCCTCCGTTCCATAGAAAATTTATTTCTTTTCGAAAAAGAAGTCAAGCTCAGGGTGGCAACACTTTAAAATAGGAGAATTATTGCCATTTGATATTACAAAGAAGCACCTGGGGCATTCCTTCTTAGGCTCAAAAGAACCCGAATTTAGCTATCCTCTGTTTCAGTGATTGCCTTTTTTTTTCCACCTGAGCATTTTCTTTTCTGGTTCAAACACAAAAAGAGCACTCAACACCATTCCAGGAGGATTCATAAGGAAAGAACCCTCAGACTCTAGAAAATTGCACGAGCACCCTAAGGTGGTCGACCTTTTCGCCGACGAAAACTAGATATCCTTCTTTGATAGAATTCAAGGTTATGATGAGGAGATAACTGAAGAGTTTTTGATGTCCTTGAGATCACATTCGAAGACACATGCCACAGTTAGTTTTAGGGGTTTGACCCTAGAACTTACACCTGAGCTCATCATTAGAATTATTGGTCTACCATTGGGACTCCCTTCGAGCAAAGAGGAGAGATCATTGGGACAAGTTGCTAAGAAAACATTTTTTCTTCCTGAGGAGCATCCTGTAGAAGACAAAAATGGGGTTAGAAGGACAAGCTTGCCTCCTCTCTAGAGTGAAGTTAGTTATCAAATAATGAAGTATATCACATGTGAAGGGAGGTTTAGCATCATTTGTGGATATCATTTCACGTTGTTACACGAATTAAGGTATGGGATGGACTTGCCTCCAACCATAAAACTGAGCATCCCGCAATTCCTCCTTCAGTGCTTAATTGAATGTGGTACAAAGCTAAATGAAGGGATCCCATATCAGTTTGCCCACCATGGACTCATCAAACTATTTTTGGAGGATGCCTTACACACCTATACTATTCCCATAGCATGGGAAATCTTCAGAAATATTTCTAGGGATGATGACATTATAACTTTGGCTAAGAACATCACCCCATCCAGCAGTGATGAGGGGGAGAAAACTAAAGAAATTGAGAAGAACAATGATGAGGGAGCATAGGACATTCAAGCAGAGGGAAAAACAGAGGAAGAATAGAAAGAAAAATGAGAATTTGACAAGACTATTGAACCTAAAATAGAGAAAGAGACAACATCAAAAACATCGAAGGAAAAGAGGACACGGATTGGAAAGGAAAAGGGAAAGAAAGCCCAAAATAAGTCTGCCACAGCCAAAGAAGGCACCCAACAAGAGAAGGGAAAGACACACCCTAAGATATGAGTAACATAGATAGAAATAGTGGACACAGAGATTTCTTTAGCAAGTGAAGGAAAAGAAAAACAGGAAGAGAAATCCCCCAAGACATTGGCAAGGGAAGTAGTAGTTGTGCTTGTTGCATTAAGCACATCTACAAAACAAAAACAAAAAAGAACGAGGCAAACCTCTATGCACTTTAAAGCCAAAATAAGCATAAGAATCAAAGTGGGAAAACCCTAGCCACAATCAAAGGAACCAATTGCCATTGAGTACACAACCACTAAATAGAAGGAAGAGTCTCCTTCCAAGATATATATCACCTTTGAAAGAGGAAGCCCAAAAAACTCCACATGGAAAGTGAGAATTAGGATGATGGACTCAAAGGTAGCTCTACAGGAAGTTGAAATGTCTCTACAACAAACTCTAGCCAAGTTAAAAGGGACTGAGAAATTGGAGGAGATGACAGCCAAACAATCACAGTGAGAAGACAAGACCGAGAAGATACTAGAACCAAGCCCTCAGCCTAACTTGGGTTCATATTACAACTTGTTGGAAAGTGGGAAGATCATCCCACAAAACTTTGTTGTACCACTTTTCTTTGTATTGGAACAAGAACAGGTTAGGACTCACACTTGGATGAGAATATCCAAATCCAAGGGTGTTGCAGACACAGGCCACCTAGAAGAACAACTAAAAGAATCAAGAAGAGAGTTGGCCATGGTGAGGCACATAAAAAGTGGTAAAAGAGCCAAATTATAGGAGGAGAATGAGCTACTAAAAAAGCAGTTGCAGCTACAAGAGGGTCATAAGGAAGATAGGCCATCCATTTTCGGAGGGAAGCAATAAAAAGAAGGACCTCTAGCAGACAATGAAACAATAGAGAAACAACAGAGAGAGGAAAAGATACAAGCATATGTTGATATGTTGAAAAAATTGCTGCAAAAAAAGGAGTCTCAGGTAGTAGAAGAAATACAGGGTTTAAAACAACATGTGCAAGAAAAAGAAGCCCAAATGGCCTGCATGTCCAGCTGGGTAGTAGAAGCCTTACATTGTAGGAAACGTACTAAGTCCTATGCATTATACCTTAAAGATCAATGGTTGCAATTTCAAATTAACACATTGGCCCAAAGGGTCACCATTCCATTTTAGAATTATAATCATTTTATGTATTTGTGTGACAATAGCTCTGCTGAAGATAAGGCCAAGTTAGTAGAATTCTATTTACACAACTTGGCACTTCAAAACATGAATTTATGGGACCCCAATGCTGCATTGGGAGATGTACAACTCATGGCTATGGCTTCCTGGTTAAGCCATGAGGAAAAGAGGGTAGCAGAAATTTGGAAAGTCATGGACAGGGAGCTAAGTGAGCCACTCATGATCAAGGCAGAACCAGAAGATCCCTTAGCTTTATTATATGCTCATCAACACATTGCCAACAATCCTTGGGTTTTCCCGGACCACATTAAAAGGCAAGATTAGGCCATTTCTCACTTTGAATACATGGAAATATTTTTTGGTGATAACTACATTTATGCTTGCACAAGGAGATGGAACACATTGTCCCATAGTCTGAAAATAAGAGAGTACCACTCCCCAACTAGAATGAGGGAGGCTTTGGCAAGACTTCCACCTTATAAACAATCAATACAAAATCTGAAGGCCAACTGGATTGGCCTAAAGTTTAGTCCTCCATTACTTTTAGGACTACTGGAATGGGTCAAAGAAAAAGAAGAACACAGGCAATTAGAGGAAGTAGAGAGAAAGGAAGGGTTTCATGACCGAGAAGAGGACATCACCTCGGAAGCCTAGGATGTCAGAGAGACAGTCAAAACAATAAAAAATGATGAACTGGATTAGTTGCTCAGAGCATGAGCAATACGTTCAACAAGGGGTGATGATTAGCCCCAAAAATGGGTAACTTTATGGGCTCATTTTTCCTATTATTCTCTATTAATCCACCATTTTTCATAGTTTTATGCATGATTTTGAATATATTTATGTTAATTGAATGAATGAGATTAGTCACTTGACCACAAAGTCTGATACGTGCTTATTGCAGATTTTTGGACATTTTTTGGACCAAGGTCATGTATTTATAAGCAAATTGGAAGCCAAATACGAAGGAACAAGGCTGAGGATTTGTAGGAGGGGTTTCTCCTAAACTAAATTACCCTTTCCTCAAGTTCTCCACCATCATCTCGGAGTTTAACAGCCCGCCAAAGATGATTTCAAGGGGCAGCCACGCAGGTTTTGTGAAGTGGTTGATTAACTGCAGTTTTGGGCAGCCAAGCTCCTAAAGTTAAGGAGGATTGTTGGGATTCCTCATGTTACATAATTAGGAAGGCTTAAAGCCTTGGTAGTTTAGCTATTGAATAATTTGATTTTCACAATTTAGTTCAGCTCTGCATTTCAGCTCATTTTCGAGCTCTTACTGTAAACAGTTTTGTGACATGACTATTATTTTTTGAGTAATGGAGTTGA
This sequence comes from Pinus taeda, assembly GCA_000404065.3. Taxonomy (NCBI): domain Eukaryota; kingdom Viridiplantae; phylum Streptophyta; class Pinopsida; order Pinales; family Pinaceae; genus Pinus; species Pinus taeda. The sequence continues at coordinate 69,799 of APFE030645466.1, forward strand.
ATTTTGCTTTACACCAGCTCTGAGCTTTCTTAGGACATTGTAGCTCTTGGGGATGGGCCCAACCCAAGTTCTATTAGCTCCTTTGTGTACTTTTATGTGTTTTTCTTGAATTCATAGAATAGTTTATGTTATTTAGGTTAAAATCTTGCCTTGTTACTTATGTTGTTTTTGATGATTAAGATAGTTTCTCATGCTTTAGGTTGATTTGATAGTTTGGTAATAGAAAATATATACAAAAATGCCAACGAGTAGTCCTTGATCCCATCTCTCCCTCCTTTGGACCATGAGTTGAGACCATGGCATACTTGCTGCCACAAAAACACTATTTTTGCCTTCCAATGCAATTGCTAGTGTTAGATTTCAAGTTGGAAAAGTTGATATCAGCTATGTTTTCATATTTAGATATATTCTTGCTGAGTTTCCATAGCTATCTTGCATGATTTCCTGTCAATAAACTTATGTTCATTATGTTTCTGGTTTTTAGGCCAGAATAGGTCAAAATAGATAGATCTCTATTTTTTTTAGTCTTTGTTCCATCAATTTTGTAAAAGAGTGTGCAAAGCACCTGCAATACATCCTTACCTACCCTTCCTCCATCATACAACCTATTCCAGCCCCTAATCTGAGATTCCTTCCTTTCATTTGCCACACTTTCTTAATTTGCCCTAATTTCTACATCAACATTGCTCCCTCCATCCTTGAACAAATCCAACCACCTTCATCACTCCTTAGCTTCATTTACCAAGTCCTAGACCCGTTAACATCCTTATCCATACTTAATTTACACTTTCCCACCATTTTTCCACCATCAACCCTCTAAAATCGTCAGCCTGTTCCTGTAGAACTTCCTGTAGAACTCCTGCAGACTTCCTATAGAAGTTCATGTGAGCATTTTTTCGAGATTTAAACACTGTGGAATTCTCTAGAAGGGTGTTGGGGAGTTAGGATCTCTCCAAATATAGGATTAGGTCCTCATGTCAAGGAGGTAGGTTATAGCGATAAGACCAAGAGGAAAAATTGGGAGAATTCAACCTGATCTATGCCAAACAACCTCCATCTCGCTGCTCTGGAAGATTCTAGATCACGAAGCTTCTCATCCTCTTTGGGAAAATTACCTTTTTGGGGATAATCACGGGTATACAAGGGAACAAAGAGATGCCATCATGGGTCAAGTGTGATGCCATAAGCACCATAAGAAACCATCGTGGTTTTAACCTCATAAGAGCAATGAGTCTCAAAATTAGGGTTTTAGAGTTATTTCTTTAGGGGAAATCTCAAGGCATTTTCCAATCAATCTTTTAGGGAGGATATGAGATGCATATTTTAATAAGTATAGTGCATGATGGTCATGTTGTACACTAGATAATAAGATCATATATATAATATGTATTCTTTATATATATATAATATATATTATATATGTATTAATATAAGCATGAGAAAAGGAGGAAAATCATTGAGCATGGAGTCATGATCAAAATCTGATTTTTGAATAGTGATATGATGGGAAAATAAAGGGTTTTATCCACAGTGGTGAGGTACGCAGATTTGGTGGTGCTTATATAGGAAATTTTTGTGGAAGGTGAAGGAATAAAATTTGAAGCACACACACATTAGAGCATAAAACAATAGATGAATTATAAACTGTTGTTCTAAAGTTGAAAATAGTAATAACCTGGCCAACTAATTAGAGCCACATTAGGCATGAATTCTGAATCAATCATCTAGTTTTTTCAAAGAATGAAAGGTGCACATTAAAGGAATGAAAAAAAAAGATAACTCAAAATTCAAATGAGAATAAGCCACCAAAATTCTGACACAAGAATCCTTGCAAATAAACATGTTATTCCATTCATTCACTCGCAAAATGTCTTCAAAATTACAGTGCTCAAAAAGTCTTCTCTCTAAACTAAACGAACAAAACCTGTTGGGTCCCTATAATACTAGTTATTACCCCATTACTATGGTATTTGTACCCATTATTTTTATTTTTGTGCCCATATTTCCCCCATATTGTTATTACTGTGCCCCATAGAATCCCTCCATTGTTATTTTTGTGGCTTTGTATTATTATTGTTAGGTCAGCTGGGTTATATTGTGACTCCTTAGACTCCTATATATAGAAAGGAGGTTTTGTCATTTGTATCATCCAAGAATTGTTCATTTATGTAATATAAAGGAGGTTGGCCCCTTGAAGAGGCTGAATTCTAAGGTGTTGATCTATCTTTTCTATCTTTTCTTGAGCTGGTTTCATAACATTTGGTATAAGAGCCAAGTTCTAGGGTTTCGCTGCTCCAAATAGGTCATCGTGGAATTTTCACTATAAATTTTTTTCTGCGATGTTTCAGAAGTTAGAAACAAAACCCATTTGAGAAGACATCGCACTGCAGCTCGAGTCCAAATTTCAGAGCTTTTTGCGCTATATTGGCGGAGATATGATCTGAGGAAGTTGGTCTTTTTGTAGACTCCTGAATTACATTCCAAAAAGGTGACCTGGGGAAAATTGTCATAGCTTTCACTCTGAGCATCGGATTGAAATTTCACAAAAAGGTATAAAAAGAGGATGGACTGTAGTTTCTTTTAGATATTGTTTAGAGACAGAGGTCCAAATAGTGACACGTGCAACTTCATACAAGTTCGCTCTTCTGAAAAGGTCTATAATCATGTCACTGTGGGAGATTTGGCTATAAATCTTCATTGGAGAATCCAATTGGGGTCAGACTAGTGGCATTGGAAAGAGGACGTAGAGGTCTACCACAGGACACAAGTACAGAGATATATCAGAGGCAACATCCAGCTCCTACAAAGAAAAGAAAGGTGTGTAGAGTTTTTTAAATTTTTGCTTAAGATTGGTTTGAAAATTTATTTTGAAGGAATTCAAAGGGCTAATAGAGTTATTATCAGTAACTGATGCCCTGAGGAAAGAAAATACAAACACCTAGTAAGGAACCTGAAAGATCTAGCATGACTCATGAAGAAGAGGAAGAAATGCTACATGATATATCAAAATTACAAGACCAAGTGCAAAAAATGTCAGCCTCACAAAAGCTAACAGAAGCTAAGATAAATGGCATGGAATCTAAGATAAAGGGTGTGGAAGCTAAGATGGATGATTCAAAGACAGATTTGAAGATATTCATGGACGATTTGAAGACAGACATGGACGATTTGACGACAGATTGAAGATAGACATGGACGATTTGAAGTCAGATTTGAAGACAAACATGGATGAATTGAAGATAAATATGAATAAGTTGCTACAAGAAATGGTCACTAAGGGTGAAAGGGTAGTAAAGGAAACTCATGATGAGAACAAAAGAAATATTAATCATGATTCCATAGAATCTAATGTGGGATCAAAGACCCGTCATATTCCAAAAATTGATATGAGGAAGTTTGATGGCAAGGATCCCGCAACATGGATATTACAAATGGAGCAATTTTTCGATCTCAATAATGTGCAAAACACACAAAAGTTACGTATGGAAACTTGATATTTGGAACAAAACCTATTTCTATGGTATCAATGGCTTTGCTCTTGTAAACAATTTATCACTTGGGCAGTTTTTACGGAAGAATTGATGGCAGATTATGAGGATACAAAAAGCAACACTTTTTTTAGCCAATTGATAAGTCTCAAACAAAACGGTTCAATAATGGAGCACATTGAGGAGTTCCAAAAATTGAACATAAGGGTAAAAGATATTCTAGAGGAGCATAGGATTGATGTGTTCATAGGTTCTTTAAAGGATAATATCCAACATGATGTTCACTTTTGGGAACTTGATTCATTAGAGAAGGCATTCAAGTTAGCAAGAAAAATGGAAAGCAAAATTATGGTAACCAGGAAGC
>APFE030645469.1:0-16015 GCA_000404065.3 Pinus taeda
CGCCTCGCCCGGATGGTGGCCGGTCAATTCCCGGAATCGGCCGGCCGCCGGCTGGGCGGGTCAGCGGGCCGAGGAGAACACCTTGACTAACATGGACAACACTATTGTGGACTTAGAGAATACACTTATTGATTTGGAGAGACAATTTGATCATAACTCTTTCCTACAATTTCCAAAACCGTGATGACCAATGAACATTCCTCTAGTCATACAGACCTCAGTAAATGAGGAGAAGAACCCTAATAGGAGTAGGGATGAGGCATCTAGGTCTGCCATGGATACTACTTATGAGCTCGTGGAACCAAGCAAAAGGCCCGAATTAAATCATGTCTTTTAACGTAAGGATAACATTGCATTAGAAGAAATAATTGACACTGAGGGAATGAGACAGAAAGATAAAGAACCAACTACATTAGAGGAGACACAACAACCCTCAACATCCAACACACAGTTGGTAGATAGACAACCGAGTATGGAGATCTCTTCCTATGTCAAGTGAGCTGACAAAGAAAAAGACATTAAAGACAGATTCAAAGAAATCAAAATGAGGAACGAGAGACTGAAGGCAGAGACATATGTCCAATATCGCAATCTCACACTCCCAAACTAGACTAGACTGATGTCAGATTTTGAGACGAAGCTTCTCAACCATGGGAGTTATAGTGAGAAAAGAACCAATAGGAAGAAAATTTTTGGAAGGATATCCTCAAACAAGGGAATTGTTGCAAAAAGCACAGTGGATGGAATTTGTAGTGAAATTTGATGGATTCCAGAAGGAAGTCACCAAGTTCTTCACTAAAGCCTTTGATGGAGTGGAAGTCAATATAGGGGACATAAAATTCACAGACGCATAATCTTTTGTTGTCGAAGCTACTTGATTGCCTCAAATTGGAGAAAAATGGTATAAGAACAGAGGTATTGAGAGAAAAGAATGGAAAGTTTTTCTAAAGAATCCTAGCATGGATACCACCATTTTCAAGAAAGGCATCTCGAGAATAGCATTAAAAAGTAAGTGGAGAAATTTTCTTCTAATAATTCAAAACTTTGTTACGTGTGAAGGAGGTTTAGATGCATGTTTTTCTATCATATCTGACTGTTAATGAATTTTATTGAGGATAATGAGACAAATCTTCCTTATTTCTTGCTCAATAGTCTAAGAAATATTTCAGGGAATGTCCAAAGAAAAATTCAATTTATAGAAAACACCATGTATCACCATGGTGTCATTAAAATCCTTCTTGAATACCATCTTAAGAATGTGGGCGATAATTGGGAAATATTTTGGGGAGGAACCATTTTAAAGAAGATAACCAAGAACAACCAAGCAACAGTAAGGCAAAGAGAGGGAGAAAAAGAAAAATTGAAGAACCAGTATAACAAGAACATCCAAGGAGCAACAAGGCTAAGAGAGGAAGAAAAAGAAAAACTGAAATACCAACAAAACAAGGAAACCAATAGTCACAGGAGCAGCTAGAGGATGACATTCCTCTTGCAGAAATTTTGGGGAATATTAGCAAGAAGGATGCTAGAAGAAAGAAAGCCAACCAAAAGATAGAGAGCACACCCTACACAAAGAAACCTAAGATATAAAGGAAGAAGGAAAAAATTCAAAAGCCTCATGTGACAAACTTAAGAAGAAGTACCAGACTAGATCCAAAACCAAAAGAACAACCTACAAAAAGTATGGAGTATATTGACCTATAAGCAAAGGAAAATTCAAGGCTTTCTCCACAAACTTTCATCACACCTCCTCAGAGTGCAGGCTGAAAAACACCTAAAATTGATCTAGTATACCAGAAAATATATGATTATATTGAGTCTCTGGAGAAAAGAGATGCAACAATAACATCAGCTTCAAATCAAGAAGAAGTCCAGTTTAGTGAACCACAAGAAACTTCAGTAGTAAATGTTTTAAAACAAGAAATTTTCGAGTTGGAGACACTAAACAGGTACATTCAGAAGGAGAATCAAACTCTAAAGGCATAGAGTGAAATCCAAGTGGCTAAGAGTGAAAATATCCTCGTACAGAGAAGTCTTTGGTACAAGAAGAACAAGAAGCCGAAATAGAAAAACAGAGCTCTACAAAGGCAAGACATAAACCTGAAGTACAATATTCTCATGAAAAATCCATGGATGGCAGTGGGTGGAAAGAAGGGAAAAAACATGAAGTTGGATGTACTTGCAAAACTTTCCAAAGAAATGCAATAATTAAACAAGAGACATTAGCTTTGTGTTTTGCATGAGGACATGCAAAGACCTCAGCATGGGAGAATGTAGAGTCTCATGATTGTTTTGTTTTTGACATCATTTTCCATCCAATTTTCTTCTTTTCATCATTACTATCAACTCCAATAGACGGCAAAATAAGGTATTTTGACATGGTAAGGTACTCATATGTCTTATTTTTCATACTTGTTAATTTTCTTATTATTTAGTTAAAGATCGTAATAGCTATGAAATTAACATGAATCTACAGCTACCACCATGGTTTGACATATTCTACTACGCTAGACAAGAAGAAGCACATGGGTAGATAGGAATTCATCTCCCCATGGTTCTCCTTCTATTTTTCAGAGCCAAATCATCAAGCAGATCTCCTAGTCGCGCAGTCAACGGAGCAGGTCAATGCGTGGATGAACCGAGCAGCAAGAGTTCAATTCAGTCACGACTCTATGATTTGCTTTCTAAATAGAAAATTGTCAAGAAGCATTATAATTTCCATTATTAGATTAACATCTAGATTAGGATTGTATTTAAGTTTTTAAGGCATGAAAATATCAGAACTGTTAGGCACGAATGCTATATATATATATATATAAACAAAAACTAGGGACACATAGACATACATTTAATTAGTAATTGACAGTTTGAAGTTCCATGACTTTCTTCTTCTTTAATTTAAGAAGTATTTTCATGAATATGATGCGTAGTTAACTATTGAGATAGTGTTATAAACCTTCTTTTTTGTGGAGGACCCCTGCAGATAGTTGAGGTTCATTCATTTTCTTAGTATTCAGTTCAGTTCATTTGTTTATTTTTCTAGAATTTCATTATCATATTTTCATTTGTTTTGTGTCGATTTCAATTCATTTCATGCTTTTTAAAATAGGACTATATATATAAATCTCCTTCCTTTCATAAATAGTTATATTTTTTTAGATCTTATTCTTTCTCCTTTTGTTTCAATATTTCAATTAAGATTGATAATTGTAGTGTGTAGATCTTAATCTAGGTTGTTTTATGAATTTGAACTTTGAATAGAAGTAATTATTTTTAGAGTAGAGGTAATTATCTTTGTAGAACATTAATTTAGATAGCTTTGTTTTTATCATTTACATAGTAACTAATAATAGTCAATTAAAAAAGATCATGATAGCTTACCTTACTTTCATTTTTAAGAATTGATTGTATTATAAATCTTTAGTTTTCATTAGGAACATAGGAATAAAGAAAATCCTTAAAAATAAACCATCCACAAATGGCGGTTGGAACAGTTACCCCGACAACCTGCTTAATGAATAGACTCGCACAAGTTTCTCCACTAAACTGTCTCGAGTGAAGAGAACCCCCCAGAAAATCCAAGTGAGTCACAATATTTCCATTGTGAGGGAAAGACATCACACGAAAGAGTGTCGATACGACAGCTTTCATTGCATAAACATAGTCTCGCCCAAGGAGTAAATTGAAATCCAAGGGACCTCGAGCTACCATAAGATCAATACTGACAATTTTACCTTCCAAGGTAATAGAAAACTTAGGAAGGATCCCTAAAGGTTCACTAATGATTCCGTTAAAAGCTTTCACATTCTTCGTAACAGGCACAAGCTGAGGGGAACCCAAAGCTTTCCAAGCAGTTGAGGATAAAATACTAACAGAAGCACCTTCATCTACCTGTGTGTGATGCATGTCCCTACCACCAGCCTTGACAATTATTTGGAAAGGGATGGAGGAAGGAAGACGAGGTTCTATTAGTCTGTTCCAATCAAAGGAAAATACCTCAGTACTTGGAGGGGGTTTTGTAGAAATAGGTGAAATGCCCCTCGGCATAGAGGAATCTGATGTAACAAAAAGAACCTGAGCGGTATGAAGTTCACTCTCTAAAGGGAAAGTGGGATCGACTGTACTTGGAATTAGATCAATCACTCCATCAGTTGACGGTAGGTTGGGAGAAAGTCTACGGTAACGAGTTGGAAATTCTTGCTGTGGAATAGTAAGGTTTTCCAACAATTTTGAGGCTTCATCAATGTGAGGGAAAATGTGAGTTTGATGACTCCCTTTGCATAACTTACAAGGAAACCTAACTTTACCCTTTTTCCGAGGAACCTCACTATCACTGGTTGATGGATCAATGGAAAGTTGATGAGACCTTTCTGACCATACTTCCAAGACCTTTGGAATACCAGGACAATTGATAAGGAAGTGGTCACCCTTACAATGCCTGCAAGGGTATTTGGGTTTACGATGCATGTCGGAGTTTTCCTCAACACAAATAACACTTACAGTCGTGGTAGGTTGGTTGACTTCTTTCTTATCTTGCTTCTTCTTCTTCTTCTTCTTCTTCTTCCCTTTCTTCTTCTTCTTAGCCACCTAGTTACTAGCATCAAGGCTTTTACCAAGCGAAGAGGAATAAATGGAGGAAGAAAAATTAGGCGAAGAAGGTAAAGGGTCAACAGAAGGTTGGTGATGTTGAGATGGTGAACTCTGTTGAGGTGAAGCATTCGGTTGAGGTGGAACAATTGGAGTATCTTGGGCCAACGAAGTTGAAAATAACCATATCGGTAAACCTATTGTAAATCCAGGTAATGACAAAGTAGCCATATAAGGAGGACCAACATTTCCAAAGAAAGGAAAAGTACTAGGATCCTCGTTAAAAGGGGTTCCTTGGTTGGTAAATTTCGGAACATTTGCCATTATATTCAACTTCAGTGAATTTTATTAACAATTTAAAACTAAAATTAACAATTCACAATTTACACCTAACAATTAAAATTCACAATTCATACCTATGGTCTATAAAAGTAAAAACAAACAAATTAACACGCGCTATCAAATCTAGGAGTCAAACCACACACAAATAGTAACTTTTCGTACCGAATACACTAGTTGGTGATGAAATCCAATGTCGCAGAATTCAATACAGAAATGGCGGTTGGAACAGTTACCCCGACAACCTTCTTAATGAATAGACTCGCGCAAGTTTCTCCACTAAACCGTCTCGAGTGAAGAGAACCCCCCAGAAAATCCAAGTGAGTCTAGCCAACGTCTGCACCAGGTACAGTGGGATCTTCCCTCCACCGTCACCTTAGGAAGAATCCTATAGAATATGGTCACTATGGTTACCAACGCAAACAAATATACATGGGGGAACAGTCTACGATCTGATACACACGCAAGGGCAGAGTAGCAAGCTTAATCCCCTTGAAGGCTCCTTGACATAAACAAAGGTTTACCAGCAAGTGACCCCAGGCTCCTCGACAATGGTTAATCCAAGGTTTACCATTTGTAATACGTGAATATCTGGCGTTGTTCCCAATGAGGAAGGATTGATTCCCACACAGGTTCAGACACTATCTTGTGCTTCTCCTTTAAGAGGGGCTTTCCCAGAGCATAGATGTAACAATTAGATTTTCTCCCTACCGCAAGATCAACTACTTGTTTGTTTTATTGTCTTGGAAAGTTAACTAACACCTATTCCAGGACACTAGCCTAAGCTAGATTGGTGGAAAGAGTCCTAAAAATGCAAAAATTACTAGATAAATTTTAATTAAGCGTTGTGTTATTTAGGTTGTTATTACTCAAAAGGGTAAATGCATATGAAACCAATGGTGTTATGACCCAACCCAAAACTAAATGCAATCGAATATGATAATGTAATCTTATCAATTCGATTAATCATAGCTAAATTAAGGAGAGCATTTCCATTCACTTCCAACAATGCAAAAAAATGATCACTAAGAGAAAATATAACAAATTCTCTAATGCACTAATTTCATCAAGAAAAACTAATGCAAATCAATTCCAAAATATTCTTTTATTTTTATTTTCGTGTGCTAAAAACAAGCATAAAAATATGTAAATTCAAATCAAAGAAAGATGATCTAAATCTACAATTGATTTTTCAGAATGTAAACTATGCAATTGTAATCTATGCACAATTCACTTTGAAAAGTATGCAAATGTAATCTATGCACATTTTTCATTCATATTCTGAAAACGAGAATTCTAATTATGCAAATGTGATCTATGCAAGAGAATTCTCAAACACAAGATGATTCTAATGTAATCTAAGAAGCAATCAAGTGCAAGTCAAAAAAATTGGGTGAGAGTTCCAAAGATCAAAAATAAAAACACTCAAAGGAGATTAACACTCATACATAAGCAAAAACAAAAGCAAAAACAAAAGCGAAAAGATGCAAAATTGTGAAAAGAGTGAGACAAACCTCCAAGTAATGACCAAAGGAAATAAAATTAAGAATTTCTAAAAAAAAAAGAGACTCAAAACACCCAATTGATAAAATCTTAAACAGGAATGCCAATGGAATTAACCTAAGAAAAGTTCCTGACAAGTCACGTGCAAATCTGGGCAAAGGCTAAAAACACATGAACAAAACCTAAGCTGACTGAAAGAGAAAATCTTAAGTTTACCAAAATTTTGACACGGTCCACAGGCTCCCACTTTACCAAGGTGCGGTACCGCTCTGTGTGTAAAGTAGAAGTGCAGGTATGTACGCACTGTGTTACAAGAAGAGGGTGCGGTCCTCTCCCAAAAGTATGAAAAACAAAAAATAATCCAAGATCTACTAAATCTACCCAATTCCACACACAACAATCCAAAAACAAAAACAAAAACACAGTTTCTCAGGTCAAAGTAAAAGCAAGAAAAACAATCAAGTCCCCAGCGGAGTCGCCATTTTGTCACGCGGAATGAGTCGATCTTGCGGACAAGATAGACCTTCCTAGAATCTAAAGAAGACCTAATGACAAGAAAACCAACCAGACACTATCTTTCTCTAAATGAGCTTTATAAATAATGGCAAACAAATTTGTTTAAGGCCTACCTCATGTCCAACACAAGTTTGGGACGCCTTCGCTCCTTTGATCCAAGTAAGTTCTTTTGTCACAAACCTGCAAACACAAACAAGGCAAACAATTAAATAGCACCTGAATAACCAGTATTATAAAACATATTTAACATGAAAGTCAAGCAGTCCATGAAACAAATAACATGAGATACTTGTTGAGAAAATGAGCATGATTGTATTAATTCAAAAGAAGAAGAACTTTACAACCTTTGCCTTGACGCTGTACAAGCTCCTCCAAGGGTCCAACAAGAAGTCTCCTCTACTTTGACAAGCTTCACTCACTCCCCAATGAAGCCAAAAAGGTATGTGATCTCTCCTCTTAAGCTCAAATAGGAAGTCTTGATTTCACTATCATTTACCCTCAAAAGTTCAGCTTCTAACCTCTCTAGCCACTAACCCAATGCCTCAATTTACAGTACAATGGAGGGCAGTTACTAGGTCCTCCTTCAAAGGGATAGAATCCTCCTTCAAAGGGATAGCTACTCCTAACAAGGGATTAGCTCCTTCTCTTTTGGGATGCATGAACCACTTTGGAGCGAACAATCCACGTCAAAATTCCTTCTAGAAACCTCTAGAATTAACCCAAAGTGAGTTTTTTAAGATAAAAATTGTGCCTTTTGACTTTCACATGAGTACGCACCCTCCCCTTTACATACAGAGCATATAAGTACACAAGTATTCTGAATAAAAGGTGCGGGCCCACAGGCAAAAGTGAGAGAAAGTGCAGAACCAGAGTTACATTGTTTTTTTGATGTCTTTCTCTCATTTCCAAAGCTTGTTTTGAAGAGATGAGGTATGAGACTTGCTTAGGAGGCTGGTATAGGTGGTGATAAACCCATACCGACTGCAAATAATCAAGGTGACGATATGTTTGTATAACACCTACTAGAAGGGATACATATTTATACACAATCAAAGAAACATGAAGGTAGTCTCCATAGCCAGAGTTGCAAGCGGATTGCAAAATAAATCTCGAATGAAAAATAGATAAAAACAAGCACTGTGCGAAAAAACGAATCAAGTTAATGCATAAAAATAAATAAACCTATGTGGGAAGGAATTAGAGATTCTATTTGAGGATTAAAGTAACAACCCTTAAATCATTGACATAGTAGATTTCACCATAAAACAAACGATATATATATATATATATTCTTAGAAGGATTACAAACCCTCTTTGAGTAAAGAGGTCTCGGTGGAAAAAGATTTCGAAATTCAAAATTACAACTAAGTTGATTTGTAGAGCTTCGAAATACAATAAACTAATGACCATGAACCCAAAGCTTGAGAAGCAGGTCAAGGGAATTTTCTAACCGAAGCACATAAAAGACACAGTCACAGGGTCTTCATAACGGGTCCCAGATAACTGCTTACAAAAATAACATAAACCATAAAAATCCTAGCCAAAAGACTGATGTAAGAACAAGATAAGCCTCAGGAGCTATAGCTCTAGAACAGGGAAAATTATGGAGTAAAACCACATACCCAGAGGCCGGACATAGTATCAATACAAATCCTTGACCAGATTTTGAGAGGAAGGCATAGAGATTTCAATCTCGAAAGGCTAAGAAAACTTCTGGCGAAACCTATTAAATCAACAAGTGAGATCTCACTAACCTCTGTAAATATTCAAAAAAAAAATACACAGTATATACTTAACCAATTGGAGACAGAATTCCTTACCTAGCCAAGGTTGTGGCATGCGCGCCTCTTCCACAACATTGAGGAACCAACATGGCATGTTGTGAACCTGAGAATATAGATAAACGTTAAAGCATGAGCAAGGCATTACAAGTAAATAAATTAATCAATCTTATGTTAATAAGATTCGACTTTGGGTAAGAAAACTAAAGTTGAAGCTCGAAAGGCTAAGAAGTTTGTCGCTAGAAGACTTAACATCAACAATGAAACATAGATGGCATGAAATAAGGATAAGTGTTCCCTCACCACCGTAGGATGAGCCCAATGCAAGGAGAGTCGTTGATGGGTAATGGTTCTTGAGAAGAGGACGATAGAAGGAAACCGAATGGAAGACTCTGAAGGTCGGCTCCTGCCTTCACCGAATGGATACATGCAATGCATTAGAATCAATGCCTCGATGATTGCGATAACGTGCTACCATGCATCCAACTAGTATTCCACCATCGATTTTATGTGTTGAATATCCTAAGGCCATCGTGTGAACGTTGGCACAGGGGTCATCATGAATATCATGTGTTGGATGTGTATGGATTACCACCAGTTAAACAAATCGACCATCAAATATAACTACCCCTTACCTTGTGTAGATGAGTTGTTTGATCAGGTGTGGGGTGCAACTCTATTTTCAAAGATTGATCTTCATTCTGGTTACCACCAGATCAGAATTGAGGAAGACAAAGATAAAACATCTTTTAGAACTCACTATGTACATTATGAGTTCATTGTGTTTCCCTTGGGGCTCACTAATGCCCTCACAACTTTCATGTGTCCCAAGAACAATATATTCCATCAGTGTTTAGATAAATTGTGTTGATTTTTATGAATGTAGAAGAGCACAAAGAACATATCTGTATATTTCTTAAAACGTTAAGAGAGCATTAGTTGTATGAAAAATATAATAAATACGATATATTTAAGGAACAAATCTAGTATTTAAGACAGGTCATTACGAAGGATGCAATTACCATGGGCCCCGAAAAGATAAAAATAATAATGGAATGACCAGTACCAAAAGATGTGGTAGACATAAGGTCATTCATGGGTCTATTCAGATACTATAGACAATTTGTTGAAGGTTTTTCCAGGGTAGCATACCCCATCACCTCTCTATAGAACAAGGGAAAGACTTTCAAGTGGACCATGGAATGTCAAAAGAGTTTTGATCAACTTAATCATTTACTTACCACCGCACCTATTTTGAGCATTGTAGATTGAAATACAGACTATGTGGTTTGTACAGATGCTAGAAAGGAAGGTTTTTGTGGCGTACTAATGCAGGAAGGCAAAGTAATTGCTTATGACTAGGAAACTTAAGGAGGAAGAAAAGAAATATTCAGCTTATGCCTTAAAACTAACAACAATTATACATGCATTAAAAATTCGGCGACATTATTTGATGGGTAGGAAATTTATTTTAATGATTGATCATCATAGTTTAACTAAATATTTTAAAAAACCCACTTTGAATGCTAGGGCAGCTCATTGTGTCAATTTCCTAAGCGGATTTGATTTTGAAATCAAGCACTTGAAAGGCAAAGAAAACTAGGTTGCGGATGCCTTAAGTCAAAAAGTACATTTTATATATAAAGTCTCATTCAGTGAAGCACGAACTCGCTTTAATGAGCTAATTAAGCAGGCACGCACGTCTAATCCAGAATATAAACTTTTATGGTAGTAAAAGTTTTTCTTAAACAACAACGAAACAACAACTAGGATATAAAATAAATCATGAAGGCATGCTGATTTATAAGCAAAGAATATATTTACCTAACTAGAAAAATGTTAAAGTATTAATTCTAGAAGAATATCATAAAACTCCACATGTAGGCCATCTCGGATATCAGAAACTAATTACCACTCTTAGAAATGAATATTTATGTCCTCTAGTGAAGAAAGAAGTGACTGAATACTTGGCTCGCTGTCTGGAATGTCAACACGTAAAATCAGAGCATAGTCACCTAGCCGAGTTGTTGCCCCTGTTGCCTATTCTAGAATGGAGATGGGAAACCATTTCCATCGACTTTATTACGGGACTACCTAATTCAAGAAAGAAAAATGATTCAATAATTGTGGTGGTAGATAACTTGAGAATGTCTTCTCACTTCATACCAGTACAATCAACCTATAAGGTTGTACAAATTGCTAATATATTCATGCAAACCATTTTAAAATTACATGGATTACAAAAGGTCATAATTTCTAATTGTGATGTAAAATTCACAATAGATTTCTGGAAAACCTTATTTGAAGGTTTAGGCACCTAGCTACGTTTCAGTACTTCTTACCACCCCCAAGATTATGGGCATACCAAATGAGTAAATTAGGTAGTGGAAGATATGCTACGGACTTACGTAATGCAACAACCATCCAAATGGGAGGACTACCTACATTTGGTAGAATTTTCTTATAACAATGGTTACCACACATCACAACAAATGAGTTTGTTTGAAGTACTTTATGGATGAAAGTGCATGACACCTTCGAGTTGGGGTGGGATAGAGGATAACTTGATGTTGAGGGCGGACATGTTAAAAGAAATGGAGGAGATGGTTAAAAGCGTACAATCTAATTTAAAGGTTGTGTAAGACAGACAAAAGAACTTTGCTGATTGAAAGAGAAGTTTCCGGGAATTTCAAATTGGAGATCATGTTTATGTATGGGTACGGGCCAAGAAAAGTACATTACAATGGAGAGGATGTTCCAAATTGGCACCCCGATTTTGGCTCGAATCGGACCAACGGCCTACGAGGTCGCTTTGCCTAGCCACAAGATATATAGGTAATTTAATTTTTGTAATAATAAAGATGGCATGACAAGTTTCCAAGCAAAAGAATTGACTAAAATTTTCCTATGTGTAGGTCGAACCAGAAGGAAAATTCTTGGTCGAACATCTAGTTATACTCAATCGAAGAGAAGTAAGGTTGCAGAAATGAGTTATCACCCAAGTTAAAGTGCAGTGGCAGGACTTTGGGCCAGAAGAGGCCAATTGGGAGGATGAACAAGTGATCAAAGAAACTTGTCCAAATTTATTTGCAGAAGAAAAGCATAGGGATGATGTTTAATCTTAGGGTGGGGCGATGTGGTGTCCCCAGTAAATTGTAAATATTTAATTACTGCAACAAACAAATTGTATATTATTATTGAAGTTTATATTTTATTATTTTGATTAAAAATGTGCATGAGACAAATATCTTAATAATGGTGATTATGTAACTCCCACATGTTAGGTAGTTGGGATGGGCAGTTACCTAACCCTACCTACTTCCTTGTAGATTTATTATCAAGGGAAGAAATCAAGAGGGCAATGTGTACCAAAGATAAGGAAGGGACAAAAGGAAGAAAAGGTTTTTCTTTGATATGACAGACAAAGTTCCAGGTGCTATGTCTGGTTAAGACCATATATCTATAAAAGTAATATTTTTATTCTACAAGAGATCAACCCGCATGTGGTGACATCTTGGGGGGAGACTTGGCCTGAAAGCGAGTCTCATTGTTGGGAGGTAAATCAATGTTCCTAGTTGAACTTGAATCAACAGTTGACAGATTATACTGCCAAATTCAGATAAGTGCAATTAAGCTTATGTGTTTATTGTTGAAATCAGATAAGTGTGTGTTTAACTCTCTGTAGGGAAGATAATTATTAAAGTAAAGATTTGCATGCTGTTGAGAAAAGGATGTGTTTTAAACTAGAAATAGCTAAGGCATTTCCACTGTTACCACTCTAGGAAGATCTCCTAGGTTGTAGCTCAAAGATGCCTCGTAAGATACAAATCTTCAATATTGTTCTATGAACAATTGGAATGGATGATGGTTTGGATCAAGTCAGATGACTGTTTCAATTTTGTTTTCACTCAAGACATGCATGAACACCCTTAGCTTTACGAGGCTTTAGACCACTAATGCTCAATAGTTTATAGATTCAATGGATAGATGGAGAATACTAATTGTACCAGTAGATGCATACATAAACACATATGAATGGCTAGCTACAAGAAGTAAATGAAGCTTGCAAATACAATTTATCAACACAAAGGTAAGATGACAATTATCTGGCATTAGACACAAAAGCAAACATGAATAACCTATTGAAGTGCAATCTTAGAACATAAGAGAAAATGGGAATTGAACATGTAACAACAAAAGAAGCTTATATTGTTGGAATGAAGATGAGAAGCTAGAGTAGCAGAGTATCCACAGTCTCCAAAAGTTGAACCCCTCATACTTCTAACGTTTAGTTGTTTATAGGATTTTTTACAATGCTCCTGGTCTCTCAAAGGCTCGAAGTGTCTTAGTCTATCCTCTCTATCTTTTCAATGACTTGATGCCATCACTAAAGACACATGAGCTCGAAGGTTTATTTTCTAACAGCAGAGTAACCACATTCTGGTAATTTGTTGCGTTGTCGGGGAGCTCGCTCGTGCCAGCGATGCTTCATGATCACTTCTGTTGGTTTTGGCTGTGTTGTACTTTGGCTTTTTGTCCCTCCACCCTCTATCTCATGACCTCTTTTTGGATGAGTGCATTGGGCCTTTGAAATACTTTAAATGGCCGATTTCTATTAACATGGAGAAATGCTGCAATACTGTGAAATTCCATCAAAACATAGTTCATTTCGAACTTCAAAAGCCCTCAAATATGGTCTATTCCTCTATCGGGCCTACCCTTAATTGCTATCTCAAGTTTCTTTGAATTTGTTTCCAAGGTATTCTCTTATGTTTTGAAATACATTAAAAAACACTAAAAATCCTAAAAAAATGGCTTTGGCGGATCTGAAATATTATGTATTTTCATTCCCGAATCCCTTTGGGTTCAGGTTTTATCACATCGGGGATGTCACTTTATATTTTGTTAAATAACAAAATATACGAAAATACTTTAACAAATGCCTTTTGGCGGATCTCAAAATCTATGCAATAATTCCTATATAGCTATCGGGTCTGGCTAATGGCATCGCACATATACATGTATCAAGGCCCCTCTCCGTAATGTTTCCCTGATTGTGATCCGCCGATGCGATTGATCGCAATCGCATATCACTCATGCCCCGGGCCCATGGTGAGCGCTTTGTTGTGTTGTCTGATAGTGATCCTGCGATGTAACATGGGCCGTCGATCTACGCGCTTGATCGACGGTCCTAGTTGACTCCGTCGATTGCCATCGCAAGTTTATATGGTCCGCCCTCAATTCGTCAATTGCCACCACCAATTGCGATCCGCTGATTAGATTTGGACTGTTGATCATCCAGATCTGATGTCTGTTGTCCATTTCATTGTTTAGACCTCCTATATTCATTTTTTTTAATGTTTCCTTGGGTTTTTGCCTCCTGATAGTGTTTTTTCGCCATTCTAAGGGTTCTTCTCCTTTGATGGTTTTGATCTTTGGCATGATTTTACTAGCTTTTGAAGACTTAGAGAGCATATATGGATCCATTTGGATCAGGACCCGATGCAATTATATATGCGAGAGTAATGTTTTGAATTTTGGCTTATGGCCAAAGCGGAGCAGAGGAGATGTGGCCATTGGAGCTGAGACAGGGGACATTTTCGCTAAAAATAGCAGCACTGCACCTCAGGGGCTAACACTAGCTCCTTTTGGGGATGAAAGCCTCCCTATGAGGTTTCAAGAACCACAAACCAATTCCTTTTTTGTAAAACCAAAATCAAATCTATCTACTAGTGTTCCATTGGGCATGGATTTTATTTTCCATAGAAAATAAAAGCTGAAAAACATATTTACAATATCAAGGCTTTAAAGCCTTAAATGAAATAAAGTTCAAGAACCTCCCATTAACTGGGCCACCAAAAACATCTTCTCCTTTTAGACTGTGCAGAATAAAGGTATTGTTCTGCTGAATTTGAGTGATGACAAACAGACCTATCCATAAGGAGTCAAAATTACCATGATTCCCTTTCTTTTCCTTCAATGCATCCCATTTGAGAACCCAGTCACCAACTTGGAAATTGACCAATTTTACCTTCCTGCAAAGGCTTCTTTGATTTTCTTCTGATGAACTTTTGACTTCTCAACTAGCTACTCTCTAATTTGTTGTAATTGAACCAGGTTATTCATTCTCCTCACCATGTCATTTGTTAGATCATGTTCTTCTTGAAATAATTTGGCCACTAGGAGAATTAGTTGGATAGTAAAAACAACATTAGTGCCATAAACTAGCTTAAATGGAGAATTTCCTATGGACTTCTTTTCGGTAACTCTGTCAACCCACAGTGCAAACTTCAACTTGGAATGCCAACACTTTCTGTTGTCCTCCAATAGTTTTTTGATTATCCTTACAAAACTCTTGTTAGATGATTCTGCAAGGCCATTTCCTTGAGGATACTATGAGGTAGAATGCACCAATTGAATTCCCATGGATTCACACATGTCCACCAATTCGTCTGCCCTGAAAGTTGTTGCATTATCAGTGACTAGTTTGGTTGGGCAACCAAATCTAGTGAAAATATTGTCATTCAAGAACTTTATGATAACCTGATGATTAGCATTTTTATTAGGTATGACCTCAATCCATTTAGTGAAATAATCAGTGCCTACCAAGATCCATATGTGTTGGCCACTGGAATGTGGATTAATCTCACCTATGAAGTCCAAGCCCCACTGTTGGAAGGGACCATTGACGTGTATTGGCTTCAAAGGTAGTGATTTTAGCTGCTATCTTCCTGCAAATCTCTGACATTGGTCACAATATTTCATAAAAAAAAAACACATCAGAGAACATAGTAGGCCAATAATACCCAACTCTCATGATTGTGTGGGTTGTGTTTTTCCAATAATGATTCCCTCCACAGATGCTAGATTGGAACTGGTGCATGACTTCCACAAATTTTCCTTTATCTAAACATCTCAAGAGGATTCGTGATGGGTCTTTGCAATAAAGCATGTTTTTATTAATGCAGAATTTGGTTGATCTGGGCTTAATGGTCTGGGCTTGAGTTGAGCTAAGCACTTTAGGGACTTCTAGCTTATGAAAAAAATGAACTATACTAGAATACCATTCACAAGGGGGCTATATTTTCAGCCAAAGGCTGATTCTGCTCTTGCTTTTCTGCTACTTCCTCTGTCTGCTCATCACCTGAATTTGAACCCATGCAATTGATGTCTAACAAACTGCAATTTTCCTCAGCCATAAGTTTAGCCAAGCCCTGGCCTTTGACAAGCTTTGTGGGCTTCACTTCTATGTTAAACTCTATGAATTTTGCAATCCATTTATCTCTCTT
>APFE030645478.1:1450-21007 GCA_000404065.3 Pinus taeda
ATATCTCAAACTGTTTTACATTAGTAGAACTTAAATAAAGGACACTCAAAACTAATGAATCTATTTGGAAATATATTTATGGATTGATGGTGACAAAGAAGAGAAATTTGAATTTTATAGAAACTCTTAGTTAATGATGAGGCTTCCAAGTCACTACCTACCTCCTTCTTTTGTGAATTATGCCCCAAAAATTCTACAAAATTAGGGTCCAGTGATATCTTTGTATATCTCAATCCAAGATCGATATGTAAAAAGTGAACGATTTTATTGTAGATATGTATGTTATTGAGATAAACCTCTTTTAGTTTCCCAAAGTTCAGCTCCAGTTGTTCACAATATTCTCTGCAAAAAGATATCAAAAGCAGGACTTTCCATAGTCCAAAACATAGGCTATGAAGATATGCATTTATCTCCACTTTTGTAATACTTGTGTAAACAATGAGATACGATTTTGTAGATTGGCAATTGTGGAACACAAAACTCCTCCAATTTCTCAAAATTCATCATGGATTGTCCACAATAGTTTCTGGAAAATGATGGCTTAAACACGAAATTTCTGGAAAATGTACCATTCATGCTCTTATTCTGTCTTTTAACCTTAATTTTCTTTTAACTGTTTTTAACTTCACTTTGGATAAAATTCATTGTTGATGGTGAAAATGTTTTAGTCTCTATTTATCCCTTACTTCCTCCATGTTTACTTTTACTATTTATTTTGATTTCTCTGTTTTTTCATCTATCTTCACTTTGACATGAATTTATTTTATCTATATGCTTTATAATTGTCTTCCATGTTGTTTGTCCTCCCACTGGCTGCTTTTATTCTCTTTGATTTTTTCAATTTGATACACTTTTATTGATACTCTTTCATCTGGCTGATTTATCTTTTCCCTTTTACTATGCTTTTTTTACTTTCACTGTAACCTTTTGACTTTCACTATACATTTTCAAATGAGACGGTAGTTCTGGTTTTTTTCTCAAAATAACTGGAAATTGGTGAATTGACTTGAAAATTGGTTTGAATGGTGATTGTAGAGGGTATGATGGCTATAGACATGAACTAGATGCTCAAATGGGGTGTCAGCAGCTTCTTTGGGCAGTACGTGGCAGTGAATTTTGGTCGCAGAGTCTCAGGGTGTTGCAAACATATTGTTGAGGTTTTACGAAAAAATTGGGCAAAAAAGGATGAAATGGGGCTTCTTGGCCTTTTAGGGAAACAATTATACTTTGGCACGGAAAGTATTTATGAATAGTGGACGATTTTCATGTTGGGCGGGAAGGCAATTTTGGAGGCCATTGCACCGCTTTTGGTAGGTGGGAAATATTTCCCTGAGGGAACGTGATCTATGCTAGAGGCTGACACATAGCAAAATTGGACCTGATAAAAACCATGAATCTCGCATGCTCTTGGGTTGATAAAGGTCAGAGAGGGAGTGAGTGTGATATTGATGCGTGTCATCAGATCTGGGGGTAAGATATCTAACGACTGTCGCGCGGTGAAGTTGCATGGAGGGAAATCAGGGTGAAGATTTCCAGGGATTTCTTGAATGGCACCAAGGGTTGGTGGGTAAATAGGTTTATGTAAGGGGAATATGAAGTTGGGAGTTAATTTAAACAATGTGGGGGATGAAACTATAGTTTATAATTAAATCAGGGTTTGGATATTATATATGAAAATGTTATTTAATACGGAAAAAGGTATATGAGGGAGCTAATACATTAGCTTGGTACAAGAATATAAAATGAATCTGTGGAATGAAAAATATAGTAAGCATAATGTAAAATATGATGTTTGGCTTGAATTTCTTCATTGTGGTGACCCAATATCAACATTTAACACTTATACTTAGGATAAAAGCATTTTTGTGGGTTTTTGAGTATTTTGAATGAGAGGGAAATTAGTTAAGGGGGTTTTACCTTTCCTAGGTAAAATGAGTTTTAAACTTAGGAAAATGGGATATTGTAGGGTAAAATGAGTGATGTAAAGGGAACAGGGTGTTTTCATGAATAAGAAGGGTTTCAATAAATGTGGAATCCAATACTTGATAACCTTGAGTCATTAAGCCGAGGGTCCGGTCCCACCAAAAGTCAGAGAAAAGCTCTGAGCCTTTATGACTGAACGATTTTAATATTGGAGCACATTGTGAGGAGGGAAACTAGTAATATGCCAAATGATGTTAATCCATGATTGTAAAAATTTCTTGTACCTACCCATCTGCTATTTTAACATTTTATTCCTTATTTACATGGGTGCATTTAAGCTTGCAAACCCTTATTCATTTTTCTTTGCAACAGGAAAATAACTAATTCAAACCTTATTTCATCCAAGATCTCAGGCTAAACTATTGATCTCCCTATCATTCTCTATCTTAACTATTTATCTGCCAAGATTAAACTGTTTGGCTAGATCTTTATTCTCTCTCTATCAATATTAAATTTAAAGCATGAAGATTCAAGATTAAGTTATTTGACTTATCATGGATTATGGTATTTTAAACAAGCTACACATAATCATTATTTGCAGAAAAATTAAAATAGTAGTGGCATTTGAATTTGCACACTTTCGTGATCTATTTTTATCTTCTTTTTCTGGAGGGTTTATATTTTTCACTTTTTTTTTTTATCTTTGTTTCTTTTTTTCCTTTGATTATTCTTTTACGACATACCCTCTTTACATTTTTTAATTTGGGAATACATTTGCAGAAAGAAAATGTAGGTAAAATATTACAATACTAACCATATTCAATTCAAAATTATGATTCCTATTATTATAGGACCTTAACAGGCTCAAAACGTTCTGCTTCAGAATTTCCTACAGGATGTGTTATCACTCCTTCAGATCTCTAAGGCTGAGGTAACCACATACCAATATTTTGACTTGATAGCTAGCCCTACCAAGCCAGAGAGGGCTCTCTCCAAAGAATCACAACTAAGAGGGCTAGATGGATTAGGGTTTTAGGCTAGTTATGATCTACAGAGGTTGTTTGATTTGATTTTTGATTGTGTTATTGTTGGATGAGGGTATTAGATCAAAGAGGCTAGGTCAGGGTAAATCAGATATGATTGCAGACATTCAAAGGGAAAAGGTAGGCAGGAGTCTTATCACTTAAAAGGAGTTAGGAAGAGCATAGGAAATGTATTCTTCTTGAACTGAAGAAAAAGTGGACAAATTATGATAGCTTTCCCAAAACAGAGCATGAGCCAACATGTATTCTTCATATCAACTTACAAATTACCATATAATAGAAATGAAATGGTTTATGAACTTACAAAACATTCATACAAATGATAACAAATAAGAAAAAATTCTAAACATCCATACCAGGTGTATCCCAAAGAAATATCTATAACTCATATATTAATACTAGCCAAATGTTGATACAATAGTGTCTCTGATCACTAGTACAACATCCAACTGAGTCCAACCTCTGAAAAAGAGTGAAGAAAGGGAAGATACAGACATAAAAACTACCTTATCTCATACTAAGGGGTCATATCATTGAGTTTAGGAATACATCCAGAAAAATATAAATTGATACCTAGAGTGTAGGGAGTTCTAAGTGACTCCTCCCTAACTACATTGAAACTTATTCATTTTCCTTCATGAAGTCTATTAATCTAACGTATTTACCCTAGGTAACTTATACACATCATTATTACATTTACAAGATCAATTACATAAGTAACAAGTTTATTTCCAAGGATGAAAATCAAATCTAGAGAAAAATAGTGAAAAATCAAGTAAAAGGTCAAGTGCGCCCTCATAGTGTCAAGTGCGTCCTCCATCCTTCAGGCTACTTTTCACTACATTTCCAACGTCCAAATTGAGCCCACAATATCTCATTGGAAATATTACCATGTTTAGTCTCCAAATCTCCCTTTATTTTGCAAAACGGGCTTGATTGGACCCTCGAAAAGTGGATTCACCCAAGGCTGGTCTGTGTGTAGTGCCAGTGCATAGAGCCAGAAGGAAGTGCGCAACACTGACTTCCAATCTACTTTTGAGTGACTTTCCGAAGTCAAAATTGAGCGTATGATAGCTCGTTGGATATATATGGAAATACATCTCTCTTGGCTACACAATGGACCT
Source organism: Pinus taeda (assembly GCA_000404065.3). NCBI lineage: Eukaryota > Viridiplantae > Streptophyta > Pinopsida > Pinales > Pinaceae > Pinus > Pinus taeda. The sequence continues at coordinate 5,541 of APFE030645478.1, forward strand.
ATCAAAAACTAAAAATGAGCAATTATAGCTCCTTAAAAATCAATTCTCCCAAGACTAGTAGAAAAGTGCAGAATGAGGGTAAAAAATGAAGTGTTCTCTTGCAAGAAACATTTGGAGGCCTTCGCCAACTCAAAACTGATATCATGAAAGCTCATTGGAAATATCTTATAGTATAGTTTTCCTTTGACTTATCAATAAAGTAATTTGGACAATCCATCTAGGCGAAAATCTAATTTTCCCAAGGTCACTCAAGAGTGCAGAAAACCTCTTTTAGCACTTGTATGTTTTACATTTATCCAAAACCATAATAACTTCGTAAAACATGAAGGAGGTTTTTGTTCCTTTGCCTATGATAAACAAAAACCTCTCTAACATTTGCCAAATTCACCTCTACTTGGCTAGAAACATAGTTTCAAGAAAAGTTGGCCTTATGTGCCCTTGCAATGACTTTTTGAAAAATGATGGAGACGTGATGTTTATGAGTTTGGATTGGCCTCATACTTGCTGGCATGACCTTGCTTATGCCTCCTCTGCTTAGATGTCTCTGATTTCCATAGCAAACCCTAGCTTAATGGGAGAGGAAATTAGGGTTTAGTGCTTGTGGAAAATGATGATTTGGACACCCTTGGGAAAAGGCAACTCGCTTCAGCATTCACTTAATATTTTGAAACATTACCCTTTCACTTGACTATTTCCTTTGATAAATTTATCTCTTGATGGTCTTTGAGAACTATTTGAATTTGACTTTTCTCTAATGAAGTTGGCATATAGAGCTTGAGTTCGCAGCTTAGGAGTAATACTTATTACATATGGTGAACATAAAATTACATGATGAAATATGCATTTCTCTTTACAAATCATCTTCACATGGTGAAGAGATGTTATTTGATCACCCTTTACTTGTTGGTCTTATGCAATGGAATGGAGTTTTTATTGGAACCTTGGAAACCCTAACGACCTAATGACAACCACCTGCCTACTCAAGAAATATGTACAATCATGTGAAGTGATCCTCCCAGTGTAACCAATCTAGCAGATGGCTTCTTACTAAAATTTTGCTCTCACTTTCGTCGAGCAGGAAAAATGATGTACATCTAGGCAACTCATAATAACAACTAAAATCAAGACTTATGCTAACAAACAAGACAACATTCATCTTCTGCAATGCTTGAAAAATACTACCGAAGGGATCTTGAAAATCTTGAAGCATTAAATTGTCTTGAGATCTAGTAGCAAAAATAAAACTACTCCCTTAATTCGGATCTGAAAGAATAGTTGGTTGTTGAATAATATTAAGGCATAGGGAAGTATAACCCTCTGCTATTTGAGTGTTGGCAATAAATTCCTCGAGCATGAGAAATTATCAATCGATTTTTGGCATTCTGCCTCTCTCAAGTTCATACTCCTCGAATTCATAGTCTAAGACATTCTTAAACAGAAAACATTCTTCAAGATTATCAAACATGACAGCCCTATCATCTTCATGGAAGAAAACAATATATGTTAGCTGATCTACAAATATAACTTCAAGATTGTCCTCCTTTAAACTTAGATATTCATTTTCAAAAGTGGAAGAAGTTTCACTAACACCTTCTTGATTATGTGAACACTCCAAACCTGCATTAGCTTGGGCCACGACATGAATTTTTAGGAGTTGATCTATCTCATATTCAAACAGAGGAGAAAGTAATTTTTGTTTTATTTTTGTAAAATAGTAATTGTCTTCTTTCCCTCCTAAAGATTCACAAGGATGATGAATATGGTCTTGTGTATCAAAGTGAATAACTTCTTCAAATTGATCTTGAAACTCAAAACTTAAATTTATATCACTTATCACAAAGTCATCCAAAGAATATTTTTCACTTACTTGAACAAATATCTCGTCTTGTTTCTCATAAAGGGATTGGATTACCTCCTTCTTAAAACTTTGTTCTGAAGGTGTGAGAACACTTGGGTCAATAACTCTATTTTCTTCATTCAAGGTGATCTTAATAATAGAGGTCTCCTTCATGGGATCCCGAAGAACATATTCTTCATCATCAAAATCTGAATCTAGATCTGGAATAGCCATCTTGGCCTTATCATGATTTGAAATTGGAACTTGATTTTCCTTCATACCATCTTCTGCTGCAAGCAAATCTAAAGTAAGACCTTGTCTTCCACCATTTTCAACTATACAAAGATCTTCACCCTATTGCAAACTTTCCTAAGCATCTTGACAAATATCCTCTAAGCTTTCTTTATGTTGCCGAAATGTATTTTCATACAGGGCTTCCATGATATCATCATCCATGAATTCATCATCTCCATAAACATTCTCAAGGTTTTCAATAAAACTATCAACATGTTTACAATAGTTTTGAACTAATATTAAGGATGGACAAGATTCTTTATATCTTTCAAAGAAAATGGTATGAAAATCCTTTAAACAATCAATACAAGAAGGTGACAAACTTTCATACCAATATTGGGCTTCACCTTCCATGGTGGCAATGAATATCTTCATCAAGAAGTCTTCAAGAAAATCAATCTTTAATCTATGCACATGCATGTGAAATCTCACCAGATGAATAGCAGCATCATAACCTTTCACATCTTTGAACATAAGGAAAATTGATTTGCCAATTTACCTTAGGCATTTTATTTGGGAAACCTTGGAATATCATCTCTTTTCAATGGAGCATACCTTCTTGCAACAGATCCCATCTTGAAGGTTCTTCAAGCTACTGATCTTCATGTAGTGGAGTCGTCATGAAGTGTTGATTTTTTGGATCTTTCAGTTAATGGAGTCACCAGGTGAATGGTAAGAAATTCCTATGTATCCAACTGTTGTTCACTGTCAAATATTAGATCTAAATCGTCATCTTTCTTTGCTGGGGAAGATAGAGATTTCACTCCCTAGCAATAGTGCTAGTATATTATCCCTCCTCTGGATCTTCAAGGCTGAGGAAGAGTCCAGTTGAGGTAACCACTAACCAATATTTTGACATGGTAGCTAGCTCTACCAAGACTAAGAGGATGTAGTGTCCTATATTTCTAGTATAGTTTTGTCACTCCTATCAAGGGTTATATATATATATATATATATATATATATATATATATATATGATAGGTGATTACTTGATTGAGGAATAATGTTTTACATATATAGTTATATTTCCTTTTATGTTTATGTATATCAGATTGATCACTAAATTGGGGAACAATGTTTTATATAGTTATATTTCCTCTTATATGTGGCATCATTGATTATCTGTATTAAATGGTTTTGATTAAGTAAAATGTTATACATATGTTTTTCTGTTTGTATCTGATTTATGAAGTAGGTGTATGACATGGATGGTGATCCAAGATTGAGACACATATACCCATGGATTCTCATGGTTATGCAAAATAGATGGTTAATTATGATTTATGGATGATACATAATTTGTGTTATTATATATGTCTGATATTGTACTTAGCAGGATGTGGTAGAGTACCTGGTTATTTTCCAACAAGGATGTTCAATTATGAATGAATGTGGAAATCATTTCTTCAAAATGATTGTGGAAGTCATGCATTATTCTCGGTAAAATGTGATTAAGTTAATTTCACTAAAATTAATTTGATTCCTTTGGTCTATGAGATTGTAATGTGTGCAAGTCTTTAAACAAGGCCTTACCAGGGAACCATCAGATGGGTAAAAGCTCACAATCAGTACCATAAGGAGAAATGCAAAGTTTCAAAGCACAGTAGATGAGAGGGCATGGAAATTAGGGCATGGAGTCCTAAATCAAAGAAAGATAAATACGTGGAGTCTTGTATATTTATGGTGCAGAGTCTTGAATATTTAAAAAGATCAAGTTGTGGAACTTTAGATCTTTGGAGTATATCAGGGCGTGGAGTCCTTAATCTACTAAGGCAAAGGAGACTCATGAAATAGGGGTGTGGAATCCCTATTCTCTGGAATGAAAATACCACTCATGGATGAATTTACTTAAATAAAATTTCATTCTCACAATTCTGGAATGACTCTCTAAAAATAGAAAGTCATGTCCAACATCTCATGCACGACTTTCCAAAAATAGTAAATCACTTTACATAAATTGGGAATCAAGTGGAGTTGAAGAAAAACGAATTAAATTATCATTAATCAATCCTAATAGTTCAATCTTGATTGAACCCTCAATATTATTAATATTATTATTATCTTATTATTAAAAAGGAATTACAAGTCAATTTTATCTCCTCAATTAATTCACACATCTCCGTCATGACTCTCACAGTTCTATGTAACTCTCTCTCTCTCTCTTTTAAATAATTCATTATACTCTATTTTATGCACTCATTGAAGAATGGCATATTCCTTTTCACTCATTAAAAGTATGTCATAAAATATTCTTCTTACACTCTCTTTAATGCATACCTCTCCTTAATGGCATAAGTTACACTCCTTTAAATGGAATCCAATGCATTCACATTACTCCTCCTTTATGAAAAGAATTGGTTGCAACTCATATATATGATTCTCATGTATTCTCACTTGGGCAAGGAGGAGGGCAAGAGTGGAAGAGACTTGAGGAAAATAGTGAGAGGTAGAGATATGGAGAGTAGCCATTTGCTTCCATAATAAATCTGAAATTATTGTTAAAATCCTAATGTCTCTAGCTATTAAGGTTGGCCATGGGTGGTATTGAGGGGAAGTTAAAATTTGCTTCCTTAGTATGCCTTGCAAATCTCTCTACTGTTGTCTTTTGGTATTGTTTGTGAGCTTTTGTAGCTCGGGGGTTCTAGAGGGAGAAGTTCTTCCTAGATATGGTTGGGAGGCAAATCGGGTGGTTCCCAATGAGTTGGTAAGGATATTGGAGCTGGAGGATACTCCCATTTTTTTGAGTTGTATAAATTCACTCCCAGGTATGTTGACAACATTATATTGTGTTTATTTTTGTAGTTGATTACATGGTTTTGCTTATTTGATTGTTGACTAAAACTTAGATGTATATCAAATGCTGCACACTAAATGTTGAAGGAATTTTGCAATAACTGTAGTTTACTTTATGTAAGTTTTTTTTTGTATAATTTCATTGCAAGTTGATTTACATAATGTCTTAATGGCTGAAGCATTCAAGATGCCATGATTTTTATGAAAACATGTTAATAGAATAAATTTGGTCTTTCCTTCTCTTTTTACTGATTTGAAATTCACTCTTGAGTGATCTCAGTTAATTGATTAATGAATGAAGGTATTACAGATTCATGTGTTGATGTGTGTCTATGTTATTTTAGGCAATGTATCGATTAGATTCCAAAATACATAGACACTGGAAAATGGAAGACAGTAAGGGAAACATAGTAAGCAAATACAAGAACACAACACATTAATAAGGAGTTCACCCTATTCTCTAGGGCTACGTCTCTGATCCAGATCTCAGTGGTGACCTTCTTTTATTGTGTCTTTAAAGTATAAATTTACAATGAGGAGCTCAACTTGAGTCTCCTAAAACAAAGGATGCTTAGCAGGGTGTTTCCTGGATTCCCCAAGCCACTAGAGTGCACCGACTCTTTTCCTTTCCAAGTCTTGACCTCTTTGGTATTTAATAGGAGGAGCCCAATGTGGTGCTTAATTCCCGACAGATCCTCACAGGGATTGCTTGAACTTCTCAAGCCTTCTGTCTACTCAATGCTACCTTAGGTCAGCTCGGCTCTCTATTTTCTGCTTCTTGCTTCATTGTCTTTTCTTCGCTCTCACTCTCTCTATCTTCGTGTTCTGTTCTCTATATGTTCATTCATGGCTTAAATCCAATCTGCCATTGACTATTCGCTTCCTCTTCTATCCCTTCGGATCGCCTGTTGTTGTTTGCTTGGAGTTCCCTTCCTCTGCATCATCGATCATAGGGAGGTGGCCACTTATCCTCTTACGAACTACACCAGCTCTTCCTCGACGGTCTAATATTTTAGTTACACTATGATATGATTCATCCGCCAACTCAGCATTCAAATCGAACTTTAGACTTTTATGTATCGTGGCTTAATTCCCCTGTCAAATCTGGTTTCTCCATCGGGCACAATCTCCGTTATCAAATCTGGAGCCCCTAGATCCTATGGTGTTCACTCATTTCACGCAGTTGACTTGTTTTACTATTAGTGCATGATGAGAGGTGGTTTTCTCTCTCATCCACCAGCCACACGTCGTGCGATGAATGGAATTGTTCGTTTTCTGCCAAATCCGCTTACCGCCACAATTTATACCACTAGTTTCAGAGCGTGGGACTCGCCTTTCACCTTAGCACTTTCCCTATGGTTTCCTCACTTCCCATGTGACCGAGCACTCAGGGCTTTTCCTTCTCGAGGGGTTTTTCCCAGTGCATCAGAAATGGCCTCCATTTCCTGATCTGGGCTTCCTAACTACTAGTTTTACCTCCTATGCAATCTCCATGAGCCTTGGTCAAAGCGCTTTGATCTAGGTCCTCGTTGTTCCTTGCTGGCTGCAAACTGCCACTGTCAAGAGGTCTTCCTGATAGCTCTTTGTTCATAAATTTGAAGTCTGTCTCGATTTGATACGAATGTCACTTGATAATTTTTCATGGATACAATTCAGATCATTTACAATGGTAGATAAGTTTACACAGTATATGTTTGACCAAAGGGATAAATGAGATAGTATGAATTTGTTTTGGGTTGTGGTTTTAAATAACTGCATTTTTTGGAGTTTCCGTTTCGATTTATTTCAACTTCAGGGGGTATCTATGCTTAATGGCCATGTCGCCCCAACTTTGATTTCAAAAAGCTGAGTTTTGGAACCTAGCTCTGCAAACTTCTATATTTTACAGATTTGTTGTTGTTGCCTGGTGGTTTGTCTTGCTTTTTTTTTTTGTAGCTGTGATTTACCTAGTAATCTCTTTTTATGAAACTAGTTTATTATATAAACTTGGAATTATTATTTTAAAGTATCAATTGTTAATACATTGATAGTTTAATAAGTTTGTGACTGCTTGTTTGATAGTTTAATAGTTAGCAGCTTGCTTTGTGATTGCTAACCATTGTTAAAATTTCCCAATGGTTGTAGCTACATCATTGTGAGCTATTTGTAAAAATTCTTAAATATTTATAGTCATTATGTGCCTAATTTTTGTATATGCAACAATCTAGATGGATGACAGTTCTACTTATGCATTAGGTTCACTTGTCGGCATCACTGACAAAGAAAAAGAAATTATGTAATATTAGATTCATGTTAGTTAATTTTGGTGAAATCACCTTAAGGGTTATGGTTGTAAGTGTTTGAAAAAATGCCTCAATCGTTGTACATTTCATTCTTGCAAACTGTTTGACATAATGCTTTAATGGTTGTAGCTAATTACATCTACGAATTGTCTATAAAAATGACTATGTAAATTTAGGATTTGCAACCAAGGTGTTTCTTGAATATCTCAAAGAATAAGCATGATGATTCCATTGAATTATAAATACATGGAAGGCAAATTGATTAGGTGAAATGTTGTAATTGTTAGCTCACATATGAATTCATAATAATTGGAAACCACTCCTTTAGAAGTTGAATTATCTTGTTTTTCTTCCCTTGTTTTACCAAAGAATTCATAGGCATATTATCTAGGACAAAATCAAATTAGTCACTCTTAAACACTCTTAATTGCAATAAAATAAACAATTAGCTTATTGGAAATTTTGGTTTGTAAATATTGATACTATTTATCCCACTAGAGACTCTATCATTCAAATGTGATTTTAAGACTTATGGTTGTAAGTTTTGGATCTTGAGGAACCATGACTTGGTAGCCTTAATGAGAAATTTAATATTAACATGGGTTAGCTAGTTAGTAGAAATTAGTATGTAGTGTAAAGAATACCAATAAAAACAAAAAACAAAAAATATAGATATATAACCTTGCATTAACTTTTTAAACTTAAATCACATTTTGAGTCAACTTGAGTATAATACTAATGGTTGGTAAGGTGGGACCTTACAGAGGACTCTCTCCAAATAATCATAGCCAAGGGGGTTGGATGAATTTAGGGTTTTAGGCTAGTTATGATGTGCAAAGCTTGTTTGATTCAATTTTTTATTGGGTTATTGCTGGATGAGGGTATTAGGTCAAAGTGGCTACGTCAGGGAAACTCAGATATGATTGTTGACATTCAAAGGGGTAAGCTAGGTAGAAGGCTTAGCACTTAAAAGGTGATTTGGTGAGATGGTTTTAGACCAATGAGGAGTTAGGAAGAGCATATGAGATGTATTCTTCCTGAAATGAAGAAAAAATGGACAAATTATGATAACTTTCCCAAAACAGAGCATGAGCAAACATGTATTATTCCTATCAACTTGAAAATTACCATATAATAGACATGAAATGGTTTATGAACTTTCAAAACATTCATACAAATGATAAAAATTAAGAAAAAAATCTAAACTTTCATACCACATGTATCCCAAAGAAATAGTTCAACTCATCTATTAATACTCACCAAATTCTAATACAATAGTGTCTCTGATCACTAGTACAAGATCCAACTGAGTCCAACCTTTGAAAAAGAGTGAAGAAAGGGAAGATATAGACATCAAAACAACCTTCCCTCATCCTTGGGGGTTGAATCACTGAGTTGAGGAAGAGATCCACAAAAATCTAAACTGATACCTAAAGTGTAGGGAGCTCTAAGTGACTCCTCCCTAATTACATTGAAACTTATTCATTTGACTTAATGAATTCTATTAACCTAATGTATTTACCCCTAGATAACTTATCCACATAATTATTCCATTTAAAGCATCAATTAAATCAGTAACAAGTTTATTTCCAAGGATGAAAATTAAATTTGGAGAAAAACGGTGAAAAATCAGGCAAATGGTCAAGTGCCCCATCTTTTTGTCAAGTGCGCTCTCACAGCGTTAAGTGCATCCTCCATCTTACAGGCTACATTTGACTGTCTTCACGGTGTCAAAAGTGAGGCTAGGATAGTGCATTGGAAAGATTTTCCTATCTAGTTTCCCAATCTTCCTTTATTTTCCAAAATGGTCTTCACTTGTACCTTTAAAAGTGGATTCACGCAAGACTAGTATATGCACATCACTAGTATGTAGCGCCAGAAGGAAGTGCCTGGCACCGAATTCAAATCGAATTTTGAGTTCCTTCCTAAAGTATAAATTGATCCTATGATATCTCTTTCGAAATATCACTCTCTTGGCTAGACAATGGACCTATCAAGAGCTAAAAATGATCAATGATAGCCCCTCAAAAATCAATTCTCCCAATACTAGTCAAACAGTGTAGAATGAAGGTAAGAAATGAAGTGTTCTCTTGCAGGAAGATTTTGGAGGTCTTCCTCAACTAAAAATTGATATCATGAGAGCTCATTTGAAATCACTTCCATTTTAGTTATCCTTTGACTTATCAATAAAGCAATTTGGACAATCTAGCTAGCTGAAAATTTGATTTCCACATGGTCGCTCTAGAAGTACAGAAAACGTATTGTAGCATCTGTATGTTTTAAATTTCTCAAAAACCATAACATGTGTAAAAAATGAAGGATGTTTTTGTTAATATTCCTATGATTGACAAAACCCTCTCTCACTTTTGTCAAATTCACCTCTGTTTGGTCAGAAACATAGTTTCAATAAAAACTGGCCCTATTTATGGCAAATGATTTTGTCTGTTGGAATGACTTTTTGAAAAATTATGGAGACATGATGTTTATAATTTTGGATTTTCCTCATAATTTTTTATATGGCCTCCCTATTCCTCCTCTTCTCATATGTCTCTGATTTCCATATCAAACCCTAGCTCAACAGGAGAAGAAATTAGGGTTTAGTGCTTATGGAAAATGATGATTTGGACACCATTGGGCAAAGACAACTCCCTTTGCCATTCAGTTAATTTTTTGAAACATTACCCTTTCACTTGACTATTTCCTTTGAAAAAATGATCTTTTGATGGTCTTTGAGAACTCTTTGAATTTGACTTTGCTCTAATGAAGTTGACTTATAGAGATTGAGTTGGTAGCTTAGGAACAATACTTATTACATATGGTGAACATAAAATTACATGATGAAATAAGAATTTCTCTTTACAAATCATCTTCACATGGTGAGATATGTTATTTGATCACCCTTTACTTGTTGGTCTTATGAAATGGAATGGAGTTTTATAAGAACCTTAGAAACCCTAATGACCTAATGAAACCTTGAAAGACACTAAAAGACCCAATGAAAACCACTTGCCTAATTAAGAAATATGTACAATCATGTGAAGTGATCCTTCTAGTGTAACCAATCCAGCAGATGGCTTCTTATTGAAATTCTCCTCTTGCTTTCGTTGATCAGGCAGAATGATGTACATGTAGGCAAATCACAATAACAACCGAAACAAAGGCTTATGATAACAAACAAGACAAGATTCATCTTCTCCAATGCTCACAAAAGATTCCCGAAGGGATCTTGAAAATATTGAAGTATTTTTTTGTTTTGAGATTCAGCAACAAAAATGCAAGTACTCCCTTCATTCTGATATGAAAGAACATTTGGTTGTTGATTGATAGGAAGGCATAGTGAAGTATAACATTATGCTACCTGAGTGTTGGTTGTGAATTCCTTGAGAATGAGAAATTCTGAATCGATTTTTGGCATACTGTGTCTCTCGAGCTCATAATCCTCAAGTTCATAGTCTAAGTAATTCTTAAATAGAAAACACTCTTCAAGATTATCAAACACGATAGCCCTATCATATTCATGAAAGAAAGAAATATATGTTAGTTGACCTATAAATCTAATTTCAAGATTGTCCTCCTTTAAACTTATATTTTCAATTTCAAAAGTGGAAGAACTTTCACTAACACCTTGTTGACTATGAGAACACTGCAAACCTGCATTAGCTTGGGCTGTGACATGACTTTTTAGGAGTTGATCAATCTCATCTTCAAAAAGAGGAGAAAGTACCTTTTGTTTTCTTTTTCTAAAACAGTAATTTTCTTCTTTCCCTCATAAAGATTCACAAGGATGTTGAATATGGTCTTGTGTATCATAGTGACTAACTTCTTTAGATTGATCTTGAAACTCAAAACTGAAATTTCTATCATTTACCACAAAGTCATCCAAAGAATATTTGTCTCTTACTTGAACAAAAAGCTCATCTTTTTTTTCATAAAGGGACTAGATTACCTCCTTATAAAAACTTTTTTTTTATGGGGTGAGAAAACTTGGGTCGATAACTTCGTTTTCTTCATTCAAGGTGATCTCAACAGTAGAGCTCTCCTTCACGGGGTTCGGAACAACATACTCTTCATCATCATAATCTAAACCTAGATCTAGAATAGCCAGCTTGACCTTATCACAATGTAAAATTGGAACTTGATTTTCCTTCATACCATCTTCTGCTGCAAGCATATCTAAAATAAGACCTTGTCTTCCACCATTTTCAACTGTAAAAGATCTTCAACCTACTGCAAACTTTCCTGAGAATCTTGACAAGTATCCTCTAAGCTTTCTTTATGTTGCTTAAATGGATTTTCATATAGGGCTTCCATGATCTCATCGTCCATGAACTCATCATATCCATAAACATTCTTAAGATTTTCAATAAAACTATCAACATGTTTATAGCAGTTCTAAACTAATATTAAGGATGGACAAGATTCTTTATACCTTTTAGAGGACAGGGTATGAAAATCCTTTAAACAATAAATACAAGTAGGAAGAAAACTTTCATACCAAGATTGGGCTTCAACTTCCAAAGTGGCCATGAATATATTCATCAATAAGTCTTTAGGAAAATCAATCTTTAATCTACGCACATGCATGCAAAATCTCACCAAATGAAGAGCAGCATCATAACCTTTCACATCTTTGAACATAAGGAAAATTTCTTTGCCAATTTACCTAAGGAATTTTATTTGGGAAACCTTGGAATGTGATCTCTTTTCAATGGAGAATACCCTCTTCCAACAAATCCCATCTTCAAAGTTCTTCATGCTACCGATCTTAATGCAGTGGAGTCACCATGAAGTGTTGATTTTCTAGATATTTCAATCAATGGAGTCACCATGAGAATGGTACAACCTTCCTATGTGTCCAACTATTGTTCACCATCAACAATTAGATCTAAATCATTTTTTTCTTTCCTGGGGAAGATATAGTTTTCACTTCCCGGCAATAGCGCTAGTATGTTATCACTCCTCTGAATCTCCAAGGCTGAGGAAGAGTCCAGCTGAGCTAACGACAGACCAATATTTTGACTTCGTAGCTAGCCCTACCAAGCTGAAGAGGGATCTCTCCAAAGAATCATAACCAAGAGGGTTGGATGGATTTATGGTTTTAGTCTATTTATGATGTGCAGAGGTTGTTTGATTTTATTTTTGATTGGATTATTGCTGGATGAGGGTATTAGGTCAAAGAGGTTAGGTCAAGGAAAATCAAATATGATTGCAAACATTCAAAGGGAAAACATAGGCAGTAAAATTAGCACTTGAAAGGTGATTTTGTGAGATGGTTTAAGACTAATGACACGTTAGGAAGAGCATATGAGATGTATTCTTCCTAAACTGAAGAACAAATGGACAAATTATGATAACTTTCCCAAAATAGAGCATGAGCAAACACGTATTCTACCTATCAACTTGAAAATTACCATATAACAGACATGAAATGGTTTAGGAATTACAAAACATTCATACAGATGATAACAAAGAAGAAACAATGGTAAACATCCATATCACATGTATCCCAAAGAAATAGCTGCAACTCATCTATTAATACTAGCCAATTTCTAATACAATAGTGTCTTTGATCACTAGTACAATATCCAACCGAGTCCAACCTCTGAAAAAGAGTGAATAAAGGGAAGATATAGACATAAAAACAATTTTCTCTCATCCTTAGGGGTTGAATCCTTGAGTTGAGGAAGAGACCCACAAAAATCTAAACTAATACCTAGAGTGTAGGGAGCTCTAAGTGACTCCTCCCTAATTAAATTAAAACTTATTCATTTGAATTGATGAAGTATGTTAACCTAATGTATTTACCCCTAGGTAACTTATTATTTTGGAGAATTAGGTATCTACGGATAAATAATAATTCCCTAGATAAGTAGCCATATCTATAACAACAATTTAAAGTATTTTAGTCTTTTCCTATAAGAAATATATAAGATGAGAAGATTAGAAGACCTACTTGTGGTTCTGCTTTCCTCTCATCTCCTTTGTATCGATCCTGTCACTCCTTCCCATACTTAATAAACTTGAGAAGTACCTGTAAACACAACAAAAAACAAAGAATCGATCAAAGCAAAAGATCTACTAAATAGAAGTGAATGGAATCAGATACATTTCACACATATAAGAATTATAAAAAAATACAAACATATGGGAGAAAGGTTCAAACACTTTATTAAATAGAAGAAGGAATTACAACCATTGTGTCTTATTGAAAGTAATTCCTCCAGCTTCGATCCCATCCAGATCATATCAAAAGCATGGCATACTTGTAGCATTACAATAATTGCTTCAAAGCTAAATCTCACAAAAACATTATCTCCATACTTAGAATTAGTTCTATGGAGGAAGGGATGAGAGGATATGATGCATCTTAACTCATTCCTCATCCATTTTTGAACTCATAAGAGTTGATAAGTGAGGGAACCTTCCAGATGACTCCAAAAGATAAGAATGTTCCCTAAACCCTATGTGAATTCTGGTCAAACTCACCCAGTGCGTGTGAAAGGAAGCCTAAGTGCTTTGCAAAGAACCTTGGCATGGACTTAACTGCTTTGTAGCACACCCTTACATAGGCCTACCTATGCTGGTCCCTTTAGAGGCCATTTCTAGATGTGTTCAAGTCATGAAATTGTTTGGGAAGGAGGCATTCAAAGGGGTGACTTGTTTAGGGTATGTAGAAACTGAAATTAGGGTTTGATGAGCCCTAAAACACTAATCTAGATGATGGAATAGATGTGCCCAAATGGATTTGTAACAGTTTCCCCCTAAAGCATGAAGTTGGAGTGATTCCAATTTCGAATGAAATGCTTTACGATGTGATGAGGAGATATCAAAGTGGAAGGTGACCTATATCAATTACAATACATATATCATATTTTTTTATTTTTACATGACTCACTAAGGGAAGGCATATCCATGCTCAGCTTATAAACTTTCATTACATGTACATAAACAGTCTTCTACAGATATAGACCCATTATCAGAGTGAACATCAATGTAAAGCCATTGTACATATGATTTAGTACTCCTGAAGTCGCATCTTAGATGGATGAAACTAGATCTGGGGTCTTCTATCTCATTCAATCATTTGCTGAAGTATGAGTCTAACCATGTGAATATGTGATATGAAGTCGAACATGGGAAGATGCCATTTGATTACCAGCAAATGATGTAAGCTGTTAATAAATGCGAGAGAAATCATCGATAACGATAATGATCCTCAAGGTACTATAATACATTCTGTAATGTGTGTGTTATCACCTAGAACTGCAGTCACATGTACATAATGTTGTCCAAAAAAATTTCATTGTCAAAAATGGGTGTCAAATGGTTGTTGTCCTATGTTTGTTACTTAGGGATAATGTTTTAGAAAGATATTGATGTGAATCATTTTCAAATACCGTTAGTGATCCTCCATCATGATTGTATAAGGCATGTCTTATCTTGCTTACGTCACTGGGCCTTTTCGCATTTCCGCAGCGTAGTTTTATTGGCTAATTTTGCAGCGCAATGATGTTTTAGCTTTTTCGCAGCGTGTCAGTAACCAGCCATTTCGTAGCGCATTTTGCTAATTTATAACTATCTGCGCTACGAAATCGCGGATTCGGGGATTTTGCAGCGCAGATTCTTGAAATGTCATGTCTTGGGGGATGAGTCATTGTGTCTACCCATTTATTGTCAGTTGGCGACCTTTCCAAGCGATTATGAGCCATCATTCCACCAATAGGTTCATAGCCACGCACATAAAAATCATTCAAACGGTTTTGTAATGCATGGTAGTGTCATGATGTTTGTTGATGATGCATGAACTGACCCGCTTGTATTATAAGACTGTTAAATTGCCAAGGAGCCCGAGTTTCTTCTTTAAAAGAACCTGATTGCAAGTGAGCCTGCGTTCCAAAATTTGAATTTGCCATTTGAGTTGAAGCTGGTGGTGTTTCTCTGTGCGAAATATTTCAAAGCGAAATGGAGAAGAAGGGGCATCGGTCTGGAAGATGCCAAAGAACAGAACCTGAGGGATTGGATCTTGCATTAAGAGATGAAGGTGTAAGAAAAGCTTTTAAGGATGTTGGTTGCTAGAGATTTTGTGAGAAGCTGCAGGGTGGGCATGCTGAGGTAACAAAATCATTTGCCTTGAATTTTACAGGTTTAAATTCTAAAGTGTCTATGTTAGAATTCCCAGTATCTCCAGAGGCTATTGCTAATGTGACTGAAATTCCGAGAGGAGGGCAGGAGTGGTTTAAAAGCTTCAAATTTGATATGA
>APFE030645490.1:2070-15652 GCA_000404065.3 Pinus taeda
AAACACAAAGTATGACAAACAGGTTCATTTTTCTCTCTTTTCCCCCACCATTTCTGGCAAGTACCTCTTTATTTTTGACAAGCTTGAGGAGGATAACATTTGCTTGGTTAGAAGCTCATCCT
The DNA here is from genome assembly GCA_000404065.3 of Pinus taeda. Classification (NCBI taxonomy): domain Eukaryota; kingdom Viridiplantae; phylum Streptophyta; class Pinopsida; order Pinales; family Pinaceae; genus Pinus; species Pinus taeda. The sequence continues at coordinate 2,193 of APFE030645490.1, forward strand.
TCGGATGAGTCCAACTTAGTTTAGATTCGAACCCTAAGAAGGAGTGGTCTATTCCTATTTTTAATTGAACAGGTCCTTTACTGTGAAATTTTAACGAGTCCAGTATAGGAGAAACTCGGCGTTTTTCAATTTTAGGGAGTCACAAGAAAAACTTAAGAAAACTCCATGGTTGTCATTTTTCGTAAATTTGTGTCTCCCAAGCCCAAAAAAGTATAAAATAATACTTGAGAGAACCACTTGATCATTACGATCAAGGAGTACTTTTCATAATTAGTGCCTTCAATCTGAAAAAGTAAAAAAGCGATTGAAAACACATCGTTTTATTACCAGTATTGAACTTGAAACAAAAAAAGTCTGGTAATCTTTTCATGTTTATACGGTTGGAAAAGAGCTGTAAAAGGACCATCTTTTTAATTCCGTTTTAACGAGTCTAAAAAGAAAATCTCGGCAATCTTTTCATATTTTACGAGTCAGAAAAGAGCTTAAAGAGGACTCCTATGTGTTTTTTGTTGAAAATGACCAATTTCACCTGAATACCTAATATTCTGCACAAAAACTGCAAACATTACTCATATCTGTTTTAAAATAATAAAAATGCACTAAAAATGACCTTTTCAAAGTAAAAAATAAATAAATTTAATTTATTTATTCAAAAAATCTTATAAAAAGGGCTTTTACAAGTTCATTTTTACTGTTTGCCTTTGGAGTAAAAAGTAAGAGCTTTTGGTAGAAAACTTCCTGTGGAGATTGCGAAAAATCCGATCACTGGAATCGAGAACCGCCTTCTCCAGGTAATCCACAATGTCCCTGACTTGCATTTCATCCGTTTGAAATTTCGTTTTAGGGTTTAGATATCGATTTTTGGAGGAAAATTAGGGCAAACAATCACCCATGGTAGTTGCGCAAGGGCGCCATGTGGCCCCTGCGCACCCCGATTTGTCTGTGCACATAGAAAATTCGGGGTGCCACACCTAGCCTTAAGGAGAAGTGTGCACGTACACACTGTCTCTAAAGGGATGGGTGCGAACCCCGCGGAATGCGGATTTTGAACCATAGTTTCTTCAATTTTGCCCTATAAAATTTTGGAATGAAAATTCTAATCCACCTATTTTTGCAATGTAGGTACACAAGATGCTTGTTTGGCGGGAAAGAGAGCACGAGGACGTGGATCAAGCTGCATTACTCCATCTGCCTTCATTACAGGCATTGAGAGTGTTAGAGTCGGTCTAGAAGCCCTCCATCAGTGATCGAAACTTTTTGCATTTACATAACTAGGTGTCTCATCAGTGTCATCTTATTTCATTCCATTAGGCATGCCATAACCCTGATGGAGGAGCTTGTGTCTTTTATTCCCCTCTTGGCACTGCTGGATCAAGTTGTTTCAGTCAATAAACTCTTTCAAGGTTACTTGTCTTGTCTGGAGGTCAAAAGTCCTAGGTCTAGGGTTTAGTCCAATTTGTCTTTGAGGTCATGTTTTCTAGGTCAATAAATGCCCAGCAGGCCAGAGGATGTCCATCAAAGCATCACTTCAGATGATTTCATATTGTATAGCTAATTTTTACCTTGAGTTCAAAAACTCTGTTTTTGAAGGCAAGGTCATTTTCTCATTTTTGTAAAAATTTGTAAAAAATTCAAATTCTCTAGAAGTCAGCATGCAACCTTGGTCCCCTTTGCCAAGATTCCTCAGAAGCTATCCCTGCAAAAATTTTCAAGAAAAAACATCAGTTCAACCAATTTTAGGACAAAAGGAAACCATAAAGTCAGCAGCATTTAAATTTTGAAAAAGTGTCAAGTTATAAACATTAGAAAGAGGGTTTGAGGGGAAATTAATTTAAATCAAGCCTATAAAGCCCCTCTCTCCCTCCATTTGATCATCATTTGCCTCAAAGCAATAGTGAAAAGCGATTTGGAGAAAAAATCAGGCGAAATTGCAGAGAGGACCTGCACGCGACCCGTCCATATCTGTGCGCGACCTGTTGGGTGGGCGCGACCCGTCAAGGGGGTCCCAACAATTGGAAAACAGCACGGGCGCGACGTGTTGGGCGCGCGCGACCCGTCCAGACATGCACGTGACTCATCAGGAATTCACCTACAGAAAATCTCTTACAAACTTCAAAACGACCCCAAATCTCCTCAAGTTTGCAGGTAGGCCTTTAATCATTAATGTTTTTTGCTTGCTAAAGCAAAATGATCATGGAAAATGTGCATAAATGCCATCAATTTGAAAAGGGAAATTCATGTGTATTTAGCTTAAAAATTTCAAAGGCAGGGTTTTGTTTTGCTATTTTCAAGGTCATCCTTTTCACCCCCACTTTTTCCCCACATCTCTTTACCACCTCCCATAGCATTTATACCTAATCTCCCTACCAAAAATACCAAAAGCCCTAAAACACCACCCCTATCCCTAAAATTCAATAACATAACCCCATGTTATGATTTCTTCCCTAAATTCCCTTTTTCATATATTTTCCCTTTGTTCCCTTCCAAGTCTCCCTTCCCTAACATTTCCCTTGTGTTATTTGTCCCCTTGAAGCAGCATTTCAACAGTTAAAATAGCAAGTCATTTGAGCAGAAGCAGCAGTACATTTCAGCCACTTTGCTCTTGAAACCATGTCAGAAACTGAAATCGACTATGAGAAAAATGATGACCGTGAGTCAACACCAGAGGTTGAGGTACAAAGGAGGAGGCGTGGTAAGAGTGGTCACCATGTGAGAGAGGAGCCCACCACTTTGACCTATTTGTAGGCTTGTCCACTTGCAGTCACATGTTTCCGCTATCAATCATGTTATGAATTTTGCGAGAGGATTTCTCAAATTCAGCATCACAGGGAATTGGTCCGCTTGTTTGTTTTGTATTTACATGACGGGCATGTAAATCTTGCAGGGGTGGATTTTACATTGACACCTGAGATGGTTTCTCAAGTAACGGGGATACCTAATGTTGGAGAAGAGTGGAACAAGCGCAAACTATTGGACAAATTTCACTATGAGCCTTACATTAAACCTGAATATATGAGGTACATGACTGGTGTATTTCCTTTCATATTTTTGAAGGATGAGTATGTTCCCTTGATGAGGCTCATCATGCGCTATTTCACCTGTGAGGGCAGATTTTCACGTTTGTTTTCATACCATATTCGCTTGTTGATGCATTTCACACGGGTACGGATGATGAAAATACCATTTTTCATGTGCCGGAATATTGAGAAGATGGTGCCATTGGTGCAGAGAAAGAGTCTAGCACAGCAACATAGGAGCATTTACCATTATGCTTTGATCAAGATTGTGGTCATGCATCAGTTGGCCCGGCAGGGTATCCCATGGGAGGATTTCATCTCCCAAGATTTCTTCACAGCGTCACCACCACCCCCTGAGTTTGTTCATGAGGAGGGAGGACCTTCACAACAACATGATATCCCAGAAGTTAGATATGTCAGCTCTCCTCTGTTGGTCACATATCAGAGAGGCCACAGGGCCTTATTTGCATCAGCTCGGCGAGTATTATCTCCACATCAGGTGGAAGGGGTCTCGCCTTCTTCATCAGCACCGTGAGTGTTATCTCCACATTAGGTGGAAGGGGCCTCATTTCTGACAATAGCACAGGTATCAGAGAGGGGCAAGCAGCCCATGATTGAGGAAGGATTGTTAGGTGATCCAGATATTGACATCATTGATCTTGACGCCTATTCTCCTAGCTCAGAGCTTAAGGAGATCATCCGAGAGCAAAGGACCGAGAATGAGTCGTTGCACAAGAAACTGCAGATGGAAAAATGGGTAATCAACTATTTAGAGCAGCGGAGGATTCGTGAAGACCGGGAATTAGCCCGTAGGAGACCCAGTGATTTGACACCCATAGATCGAGAGTCCATGCTTCTCCAGGTCAATGCTCATTTGGAGAGGTTGCTGGCCAAGGCCAACAGAGATAAGGACCTGCTCCGGAATATGAAGAACCATTATTGGGCCTGAATGCACGTATGCAAGGCAAAAATGAAGGTGCTCCAAGGATGGTTGGCCAAGGCACTCAAACGAAGAAAAAGGCCCGATCCCCTCCACATCTTGGCTGAGGATTCCTTGAAGGGGAATGGTACTAAATGACTCAACCTCAGCACAAATTTCAAAAAAATTTGAGCATTTTTGGTCACTTGTGAATTTTTGGTCAAAAAACAGGTTTTCTCCACCAACGGGTCGCGCACCGTGCGCGACCCTTTCGATTGGGAGGTCCATTTCAGGAAAAGTTTGCATTTTTGGATTTGTCATGCAAAAATACACTTGCTCAACAAAGACCAAGAAATTTCACCAAGTTTTGAGCCTCCAGAAGGTCAAAAAACAAGCAAAAAATGACTTTCTGCCACCTTTTTGACACACAGGAAGCAGTCTTGGGCTATTGCAATTTTGGAGGGGAAAATGGACACCCAATTCAAAAATTCCACTTGGGTTGGAAAGTAGACATCCAGACCTTTCCAACAAGCCCACAATTTCCTCATTTGGACACCTGTAAGTGCCTCAAAAACTGCTCCAAAGGTGCATGACCGACCCGTTCAGAATCAGGGCGCGACCCGTTGGGCAATTTTCACAGAAATGCACCTACAGCTCAGCAAAACGCAGTTTTGACTAGGTTTGACTTTTTGGAGTGGATTTTGATCCTCCTTGATGTAAATGATGTAATTTTATGATATTTTTACACTCATTTATCTCTTCTAGAAGATTCATTCATAAGATAGGAAAAAATTTAATGAATGAATTGGTTTCCTAGCTTATAGAGGCAAGTTGTTTTGACTGTCTAGTTTTCAGTGCTCATTTTGGAATTGGTTGAAACAGTTCCTAGGATAGTGAGCTCAACCCCTAGAGGCAAGGAAAGATGTTCGATTGCCTATATTATGTACTTTCTTGGTCATTTTCATGGTTGGACTCTTGAGGGAGAAAGCTTCTATTGTATTACTCATTGTATCTTTGCATTTTGGCAAAGGAAGAAAGACCAGGGTTTTGCAGTCCTTTTTGGGATTCCTGTGGTTACATGTATTGATGGTGTGTTTCTATTTGTACTTGTAAGTTTGTTATGTGAATCATCTTCTTACTTTTTCTTCTGCAAATTAGGCAAATGAAGTGTTAAGGTAGAATTCATGGTTGCTATGCTCTGCCTTTAAGTTTGCTTAATATCAATGTTTTCAGTTGTTTAAGGAGAATTCAAGGTGATTGCTTGCTCTCCTTAGCTCCTCGCCAGTCATTCTCATCCATCCAAATCTTTCAAAGGCATCAATACAGTCTCCTACCTCGCCCCAAAGAACCCTTTGCAAAAACTGTGTCCAATCCCCGCACCCAAAATTGCCTTTCCCAATTTTCCACCAAAACCCTAAAAATCCCATCAAACCTTTTTATCAATTTACTAGCCTAAAATCAATGTTCTTTATTGGTTATCTCTGCCCGTTGAAGATCTTTGCCGAGATAGACCGGAGAGAGCCCTCTCCTGCCCCGTAGGGTTAGCTACGAGGCTAAGTGGTTTGATGTTGCCTTGGAGTTTACCTTTTTCAGCCTGAGGTGAAATTTCAAGCGCTAACATATTGGCGACCATACTGGGGAGAAAAAACTTGTTTGTGGATTGATGTGTTTGTTTCATAAGTCTTAGACGGAGCCTAAAGATTATGCCAGGTAGCCTTCGAAACGCTTTTGCTTTGCATAAGCGCAAGTAGATAAACGTTGCTTCAGTCAATCTCCATGAGCTTGTGAATACAGCACTTCGATTGCATTTTACCCCAGTGTATTGTAAACTCTAAACTTTTGGATGATTAGTTAAGAGTTTTCACAGGCTGATTGGTTAGTTGTTCCTTGTTATCCAAACTGGCTTCTGATTCTGGTCATATATTCAAATCTCATTCATGTCCACCTATTTTTAAGTATCTTGAAGACATTGATTTTGACGAGAGTTTTGAGTTTTCCTTGTTCAAAACTAAATCTGAAAGTGCACTTGATTCTCTAGTTCCCGACCCTGATTTTGCTGCTGCCCTTGACATTGAGAGACACAATAAATTGATTGACAATTTCATCCTAAGATCTCTTCAATCAGATATTCATGCTACTAGTCTTGCTGAGTTCGTTGAGCATATATCTGTCCATATTGGATCAACTATCACGATGCATGAGCAGACCAATCCTTCTTTTATTTCTATTTCTCCTATAATCACTTATCCAGAATCTACAGTCGGCTCGCCCTCTACATCCCATACCACTTCTCCTCATACTCCTCCTCATATTCCTCATACTCCTCCTGATATTCCTCAAACTACAGCTGCACCTATTCCACCTGCTCCCCCTAGACCCAATCTACCTAAAGCAATGGCTGCCCGATTTGCTCCCCTTGCTCTTCCCCAAAATCTGCATGATATGCCAGCTGACTACCAGAGTAAAATCCCTATGTTTGATGGCACTCCTCAAAGTGTCTCTGCTCAGCAACATATTGACAAAATTACAACTTTCTTTGATCTATATGAGATAGATGAAGAAGATATTACCATGCGGTTGTTTGTGCAAACATTTGGAGGAGAAGTTAGAAAGTGGTTCAGAGGTTTGACAACCGGGAGCATCACTACCTTAGAGGCACTTCAAAGGCAGTTTTTAGATCGTTGGGAAATCAGAAATGATCCGCTTCAAATTAATGTTGAATACAATAACCTCAAGCGCAATCATGGTGAGTCCGTTCAAGATTACATTATCATATTTAACACAGTTTACAATGCTATTCCAGATGACTTAAGGCCATCTAGAAAATCTGCACTTCTCAAATTTCCGGACGGCTTTGATCCTGAGATGGCTTATTCGTTGAGAGATAGAGATCCTCCTACCTTGGAGGATATGCAGAAAATTGCTGTCAGCGTTGAGGAAAACTTGAATGATAAGAGATCAAGAATGAAGGCTGAAAAGCGAGTCACAATCAAAGAGGAAGCGTCTACATCAGATCAGCTCCTCCGCGACGTTGAACAGATTAAAAGAGCACTTCAAAATATTCATCTTGACAAGCCGGAGCCACAGATTCGTAATCCAAATTTTAGAGGTCCGCAACAGCCCCAATATAGAATCAAACAGCGTGAAACAAGGGCACAAGAAGCAGCAGTTCAGCAGCAAATTAAACCTCCACTTCAGCAAAATTTTGTGAGCCAAGAACCCGAGGATGAAGGTGATACGGTGGGAGAAAATCACTTCTTCACCCCTGATGATTTGCCCACTTATATTACAGAAGAGGAAGAGTTGGCGAGTAACTCAATCATCCCCCAAGATGAGCATTATATCTTGTCAAATGATGCAGCGCTTGAAGAAGAATCAGAAGAATATCAAAATGGGTACTTGAATGCTTTATCAGCTCAACAAAATCAGCAAAGACAATTGAGAAACCGAATTGTTCCCATAAATCCTATTCAAAAGAAAACAGATGGTTCAACAAAGAATGGTTCAGCTGCCCCACAGAAAAAAGGGAAAGAGATAAGTGATCCTTCAGCAGGTCAATCATCATAAGCAAGAAAGATAGATCAGCCATCAAGCACACCGAGAGATAAAGATGAAAAAAGAGACAATCCAGCCAAAGAAGGTGAGAAGGTTTCAGTTTTCAGTTTGGAGAATGAAATTTCAAAGTTGAAAGTGTCCATTCCTTTGATGGAAATCATGAAGAACAACACTTACTGAGGCCAAATCTTCAAGATGCTGAATTTTGATCCAATGCTAGACACGGTGAATGTAGAAGATGATAAGCCAGAATTGATTTTTGGCCCCGCTTTAAATGGTGAGTCTCCCGAAAGTGATGTTCCTCCATTCTATATCAGTTTGCGGTTGCATGAGTATGTTTTGCATAATGCTATGTTTGACTCGGGAGCCTCGCATAATTTGATGCCGAAAGCAATCATGGAAAAGCTGGGACTAGAGATCACAAGGAAGTATCATGATTTGTATTCGTTTGATTCTAGCCGGGTAAAATGTATTGGTTTGATCAAGGACTTGGTTGTGAGCTTGGATCAAATCCCAGCGAAGAATGTTTTGATGGATGTAGTGGTGGCGGATATTCCTCCGCGATTCGGAATGTTGCTTTCGAGATCTTGGGGAGCTAAGCTTAAAGGTACACTTCAGCTCGATTTTTCTTATGCTACAATCCTGGTTTTCGGTCAGATGAGGAAATTATATCGGGAACAAAAGATGAAATACATGATCACTAGTAAGGAAAAGCCAGTTAATCATCCTGTAAATTATGTACAAACAGATTTAGAGTCATTTGTTTTGTTTGCGGATAATTTCAATGAGATTGATAGTCAGTTAGTTCAAGCAGAAGATATACCAGACATTACATAAAATTTTAGAGAAATTTTGAGAAAGGAAAGCGAAGAAGTGTCTGCCGTCATGGAGCCAACAACTGAAATAAATGGGCAGCAAACAGAAAATGAAGAGACATCACATTTTTAGCACTTATAAGACGATGAGGATGGTCTTTGGACCATGGATTTTGATGGCGTTGTGGGCAGCGATGGTGCTGGTATACGTGTATAGATTCGAAGTCCATTTTCTGTCTGAAACAAAGTCCCAAGCAAGGTACGAGTATGTTCTTACAAATTGGCATTCGATTGTTCAAACAATGAGGCGGAATATGAGGCTCTCATTGCTGGTCTCAAAATCCTTCGAAAGCTGAAGGCAAAGAAGATAGCAGTATATGGCGACTCTGAGTTGGTTATAAAGCAAGTGAAAGGTGAGTTCCAGGCCAAGCATCCTTGTATGCGAGCATATCGAAATGCTGTCCTAGATATCCTGAAACTATTTTCTGAACATACTTTGACATGTGTGCCCCGCATTCAAAATGGTGTTGCGGATGCATTGGCTAAGGTAGCAAGCAATCTTAAAATCCCCATGAATTCCAGCAATAAGTTTGAGATTTATGTGAAGCACCGTCCTACCGTTCCAGATAACCAAAGGTGTTGGCAAGTTTTCCAAGATGACGAAGAAATCAATAATTTTCTGCAAGTCGAAGGTGAGTTCAAAGACATCTCCATAGATATAGAACCTGAGGAAGTAAATCAGATGGATGTATTGCAACTTAAGGATAATGTCATTCCTAAAGGATTAATTCCTTTGGAGGAGCTGTTCGATCAAGATGACGTAGCCCGCAAACCAACTTTGAGGCCAACAGAAGAAGGTGTTAAAGAAGTGAATGTCGGCACAACTGAAAATCCAAAAATGGTAAAACTATCGAAGAAATTATCGCCAAAGGTAAAGAAAGAATATATCAAATTGTTGTCTTCGTTTTCTAATGTTTTTGCATGGGATTATTCAGATTTGAGAACTTATGACACAAGTATCATTCAACATACTATTCCCATAAAGCCAAATCAAAAGCCTTTCCGACAAAAATTGAGAAGAATTAATCCTAATTTGCTGCCTTTGATTGAGAAAGAAGTTAACAGGTTGTACAAGTCTGGAATTATAGTGCCAATCAGATTTTCCGACTGGATTTCCAACTTAGTGCCCGTGAGAAAGAAGACCGGTGAGATCCGCTTGTGTATAGACTTCAGAAATCTTAATAAGGTGTCGCTAAAGGACAATTATCCGCTGCCCAAGATGGATCACATACAGTAGAGGGTAGTTGGGGCATCAAGGATGTCGCTACTTGATGGTTATTCCGGGTACAATCAGATTTTGGTGCATGAAGATGACCGCGACAAGACTGCATTCACTACTCCATGGGGGACATTTCATTATGCCAAGATGTCGTTTGGATTGAAAAATGCAGGTGCTACCTTTCAGCGGGCGATGGACATGGCCTTTGCTAATGAGAAAGATGTATTTTCGGTCATGTATCTTGATGATTTAACTGTGTTTTCTAAATCTGACGAAGAGCATTTGTATCATTTAACAATGGTGTTTCAAAAGTGTAGAAAATATGGTATCTCATTGAATCCGAAGAAGAGCCTTTTCGTCATGAGTGAAGGCAAGCTATTGGGCCACATCATTTCCAAAGATGGCATTCGTATAGATCTTGCATGTGTGGAAGCTATTCAGCAACTAGAGCAGCCCCGAAACAAGAAGGAGATTTAGTCCTTTAATGGCAAGCTGAATTTTCTGCGTCACTTTATTCTGAATCTTGCCGAACACCTTAGAGAAATCACTAACATGCTAAAAAAGGACAGCCAGCTCAAATGGACCGAAGAGGCGGTAAATTCTTTCAATTTGGTGAAGTTAATTTTATCTTCAGCCCCAACTCTCATTAGTCCGGATTATACACAAGATTTTATTTTATTTTCATTTGCTTCTGAGCATACATTGGCTGTTGTGCTGATGCAAAAGAGAGATGGAGTTGAGAAGCCCATCGTTTTTTTCAGTCGTATTATAAGAGACGGAGCACTGAAGTACAATATCATTGAAAAACAAGCGTTGGCGCTAGTAAAAGCCTTGAAAGATTTCCGTGTGTATATACTGAATTCCCACATTTTGGCATATGTTCCTAACGCGGCTGTGAAAGATGTTTTGGTACAAGCAGAACCTGAAGGAAGACGAGGTAAGTGGATTGCTGCACTATTAGAATATGATGTGGAAATTAAGCCTACCAAGCTCATTAAGGGTCAAGGTCTCGCTAAATTGATGGCTGAAACAAATCTCCATGTCCTAGACATTAATTTGATAGCTACCCTATCTGATGAAGAGGAGGAGAATTCAGCACTACGGGTATCCGACATCTTTAGTTCTTCTCCTTGGTATGCTGATATTTTATATGTGCTTCAAAATTTGTCTTCACCTCCCGGGATGCCTCGAAACAAAGCTAGGACATTGAAATTAAAGGCTGCTAAATTTTGCATCATCAAATCTGCATTATATTAGAAAGACCCCGGTGGCATATTGCTGAACTGTTTGGTCGAGGAGGAAGCTAAGAGAGCTGTAGAGGATTTTCACAAAGATGACTGCGAGGGCCACTTGTTTTGGAAGACCACGCTAATAAAATCCTGAGAGCAGGTTTCTATTGGCCTTCATTGTTTTCTGATGTCTATAAAGCAGTTAAGAGTTGTCATGAATGTCAAATTTTCCAAGGAAAGCAGAAACTACAGCCATTGCCTCTCCAGCCCATTGAAGTCAGCGCACCATTTCAGCAGTGGGGCTTGGATTTCATCGGCGAAATTCATCCAGCATCTTTCGGACAGCATCGATGGATATTGACAGCCACCGATTACTTCACGAAGTGGATTGAAGCCATTCCACCCGGCAGGCCACGGACTCGGTAATTATTTCTTTCCTTGAGAATAACATATTGTCACGTTTCGGCTGTCCACATAAGTTGATTACAGATAATGCAGCAACGTTTAAATCAAAGAAGATGGTTGATTTCTGTTACAAATATAGTATCAGTTTGGGGCATTCGACCGCCTATCATCCACAAGGAAATGGGTTGGCTGAATCTTTGAATAAATCTTTGGTAAACATCATAAAGAAATTGTTGGAAATCAACAAGAAGAGCTGGCACAAAAAGTTAGTAAATGCATTATGGGCTGATCGTGTAAGTCAGAAAAAGTCAATTGGTATGTCACCCTTTGAACTGGTTTACGGGATAGATGCAATATTTCCTACTTCGCTTAGTATTCTAGTAACAAGATTGCTTCAAGAAGTTGGTGGTGAGGAAGATCCAATGCAAAGGCGGATTGATCAAATGATTCATTTGCAGCAGACACAGGAGGAGGTTCTTCACAATACTCTCAAATTGCAAGAGCGCATAAAGAAAATCTATGATAGGAAAGCAAAACCGGATGATTTCCAAATCGACGATGTGGTTTTAAGGTGGGATTCCCGAAATGAAGACAAAGGGAAACATGGAAAGTTTGACAACTTGTGGAAAGGTCCTTACAAAATTGCAGCATATCGTGGTCCAAATGCCTTTCTTCTCAAATAAATGAACGGTGATGAATGTTTCGGTGGGTCGGTCAATGGTCGGCTGCTCAAAAGGTATCATGTCTGAGCATTTTCTGCTCTAGTCATTATCATTGTAATTACCACTTTACTTTTATTTCACTACAAGTGTGAACTGATCTCTCATCTTTAGTCTGGGGCCCGCGGTGAAGGCTATAATTCTGAAGATGGAGAGTAGTTGGTGTGAGTTTTTCAGGTTGTTTTAATCAGTCCATTTTCTGCACAAAGTTGAGTTAGTTTGTGTCGAAGTTAGTTTGATTTTCAGTCAAGTGTCAAATTCAATAAAGTTGTCCAAAATTGGGTCAAATATGTAAATAATGACTCCATTGCCCAATGGATAAAGCACTGGTCTGCTCTCCCAAAGTTCTAAGGTTCTTGGCACCTCCAAGGAGCTACCATCCCCATTGGAGCCAATGTTAGAGTCGGTCTAGTAGCCCTCCATCAGCGATCAAAACTCTTTGCATTTGCATAAGTAGGTGTCTCATCAGTGTCATCTCACTGCATTCCATTAGGCATGCCATAACCCCGATGGAGGAGCTGGTGTCTTTATTCCCCTCTTGGCACTGTTGGATCAAGTTGTTTCAGTCAATAAACTATATCAAGGTTGTTTGTCTTGTCTTGAGGTCAAAAGTCTTAGGTCTAGGGTTTAGGTCCAGTTTGTCTTTGAGGTCATGTCTTTAAAAGTCAATAAATGCCCAGCAGGTTAGAGGGATGAACTATCAAAGTATTTCTTCAAAATATTTCATCTTGTACAGTTAATTTTTACCTTGGATTTAAAAACCCTGTTTTTAAAGCCAAGGTCATTTCTCAAAATTTTGTAAAAATTGTAAAAATTCAAAAATTCTTCGAAAGTCAACATGCAGCCCTGGTCTCCTTTGCCAAGATTCCTCAGAAGCTACCCCTGCAAAAATTTTCAAGAAAAAACATCAATTCAACCAATTTCAGGACAAAAGGAAACCAAAAAGTCAGCAACATTCAAAGTTTAAAAAAGTGTCATGAAAAACATTAGAAAGAGGGTTTTGACATGAAATAAATTCAAAACAAGGCTTTAAAGTCTCTCTCTCCCTCCATTAAGCTTCATTGTGCCTTCAAGCAATAGAGGAAATCGTTTTCAAGAGCATTTGGGCAGAATTGCAGAGAGGATCCGTGCGTGACCTCTCCACAGCTGTGCGCGACCTGTTGGGTGGGCGCGACCCGTCTAGGGGGTTCCAGCAGTTAAAAAAAAACAAGGGCGCGACCTCTTGGGTGTGCGCGACCTTTCAGGAGCTCACCTACAGCAATTACTTATAAACTTCAAGAAGACCCCAAATCTCCTCAAGCTTGTCAGGTAGGCCTTCAATCATATAAATTATGGTTTGCTAAAGCTTGAAGAAGATCATGATCATATTTTAAAAGCCTTCATTTGCAAGTAAAGACTCCATGTGCTGTTGCTTGAAAATATCAAAGTTGCTAGGGTTTGTTTTGTTGTTTTAAGGTATTCCTTTTCATTCCTATTGTTCCTACATTTTCCCACCTCCCATTTCTTACTCCCTTATCACTGT